>JASANE010008328.1:0-11200 GCA_030248225.1 Trileptium ribeirensis | reverse complement strand
TCATTATTATTCACAATATTTATTCAGTCCTGGCCCCATAGGTATGACCATGTTTTATTCATTGTAAAATATTTTCTTGGGTCGTATAAATTTTTGTACAAGGACCACAGCACCATAAAGCTTCTTGGGCGTCATCCTCCAATCCTACGCAAGCTTGCTGAAACCATAAGAAACATTGGACCCATTTAATAACGAGACCCCTTTCATTATCTTCCTTCTATGTCCGTTTACATTTTCCGCAATAATAGTCCTCGGGGGCTAAGCGCTGACGCGATTCTTTTTGAATACGTCATAATTTGGCTTCGTATTACGTCTTAATTTGGCTTCGTATCCCGCATAGTATTCTAGGTCTCCTCCAAAATGTTTAAATTGGGTGCAGTTGTACCATTTTGGTCGTTGGGTTGCATTGCCAACTTTTACTAATAAAATGCTCGGGAATTTGACTTCGACAATTCGGAAAAGTTTATAGAATTCTGGATGATATACGCTGCTATATAGGCCCAATTATGATTGGTTCGGACTTTTCATTAGGGCTAAATCCCCATTATTGAATGTTCCTTTCTTTGCTCTTCGATCAAAGTATTTTTTATATTGGTTTTGCGCCAAAAATAGCCTTTTCCGTACCCGTTCCCACGCTATCGTTAATTTTTCGATTAGTTGTGCATATATATACTTCGTCTACAATAGCTGTTAGGTATCCGTGAATGGGGTTGTCTCCCGGTAGATCAGGATCTCGACAATGTAGTAGGAAGAATGGTGTTTGTCCAGTTGAAGCATGGACCGCCGTTCTATACGCGAAACATAGCGGTAACAGAATTTGATCCGATTTGTCGGGAACCAACTCCGTTGTTTGATTTCAACATCGCTTTGAGCGTTTGATTCCATCTTTCGACTAATCCATTCGTTTGATGATGATAAGGTGCCGGATATACTTTCGTAGTTCCAATTAATGCTAATTCTTTTGTAAAGTTCTCGGCAGTGAAGCAAGGTCCTTGATCAGTCAGTACTACTCGTGGAACGCCGTGTCGACATGCGATTGTTTCGATAAAAAGTTTTGTAATTGTACTGGCCGTTTGATCTGGTGCTTCGGGCCATTTTGTGAAGTAATCCATAAAACAGATGATATATTTGTTGTCGGATTGAGTTGGTGGCAGAGTACCAATAATATCAATACCTAGCTTATGAAATGGTGCTAGTGCTTTAATCGGTTGCAATTTGTTTCTTCGTTTTGGACCTTGTAGAAATCGAGCGCACGGTATACATTCTTCGATGTATTGTCGTAAATCGCGAATCATACTCGGCCAGAAAAATTCCCTTATCATTTTTGACCAAACTTTTTCAAATCCCAAGTGTCGTCCGTATTTTGATGTGATACATTTCCAATAACGGTCGTCGGAAATCAGGAGGTACCACGATTTGGAATTCCCATGGTTCGGTTTGTTGTGGTCGATCATTTCTTCGTAATCGATATAAGATATTGCCAAAAATGATGAACTGATGTTCATGTGCTACGATCCATTTCTTTTCAAATTCTGCGGTCAAAATTCGCTGTTTTCGATGTAGTATTTAAATGGATGAATACATGGATCCTCGTTTTGTGCTCGTACCAATTCATCCGGTGTCCATGTTGGTTCTAGCCGGAAATATTGTGAATACATTTCGGCCTCGGTTATTTCGAGCTCTTCTGGTTCATCTAGTTGATCCAATTCCTCCTCTGATTCCATCCTTTCTTGTTGTTCTGTTTTCATGGTTACTTGTTCATTTCCTATTAATGGTTTGACTTGAACTCTTTCCTTGGTTGTTTCCGCCTTTGTGGCAGCGTTTCTTCGGTTTGTTTTCATCGTTGAAAAGTTTAAGTTCCTCTTGTTCTTCTTTGGAACTTCTTGTTCTTTGGTTTTCCTCTTGTTGAAAAGTTTAAGTCCTACTATCCTCTTCTTCCGATGTTTCATTTCTTGTTTCGACCACTTGTTCTTCTTCGCTATCGCTAAGTGTTTTTGTATCTTTGGTTGATGGTGTCTCTTCTTGAGGTACACTTCTTTTAAGTTCATTCCTTGTTTGACCCATCTTTTGACTACATCTCTTTTTCTTGCCGCCACCAATTATTAATTCTTTGTGCCGTTTTGGTTGACTTTTCTTTTCTTGGGTTAATTGTAATTGTATTTCTGTTTCAAATATCAATGATTCTTCCGAATCGGATTTTTGTTGATCCACCACCCGCTATCAGATGCTTTTGAATTCTTCGGTTTCCTTTCTTTTGATTTTCTTTAAGTTCCTGTTCTTTTCATTTCTTTTTTGACTTCTTGTGTTCTTATTTGTATCGCCTGTTGTTGATTTCGGCTAGTTCTTCATTAGCGGTTTATATCGATTCTTTATTTCTTCTTCCTCCACTTCCAAATTTTCAGTTCCTGGAGCTACTGGTGGTCTATACATAGAATCTGCATTTCGATGATATCGTCCTGTTTTATATGCGATTGTGTACTCGTATTTCATTGGTTGTTGATCATCCGGGCTAATCGTATGGTCATTTGTTCTACCGGTCGTTTTTTGTTGAGGATTTGGATCTATGGTGCATGATCCAGATAATTGTTGTATGGTTTCCCAATAAATACGACCTCAAATGTTAGACTGCTCGGATTACTGCCAAACATTCTTGTTCCGTAATCGAGTATCGAGTTTTTTCATCACGGTATTTGTTACTACCGTAATGGATTACGTGTTCGCTTCCTGTTTCGTCTTATTGAGCTAAGATATATCTAATACCATGTTTGCTTGCATCCGTACATAGGACGGGCGGCTTGTATGGATCCGGACATCCCAATATCGGAGGTGTTGTCATCTTTATCTTTAAGGTATCGAACTCTTGTTGTGTTTCCTCCGTCCATGGTTGACTAAATTTCACCATTCTTGCTCGTGCATTTGTTATGTCGCCTAATGGTGTTGCTATTGTTCCGTAATCAGGTACGAACTGTCCATAATATCCGGTTAAGCCAGGGAAGCTTTTGAGTTGTGTCACCGTTTTTGGTCTCGAAAAGTTCTGTATCTTCTCAATTTTGCCGGGGTCCGTTGATATTCTTTTGTTTGATACTATGTATCCGAGGAACGGTATCTCTTCTTTTAAAAATTCGCATTTCGATCCTTTTGCCTTGAGATTCGCTTCTCGTAATCGTTGTAGTACTTGGGTAATGTCGAATAAGTGATCCCAAAAGGATGTCGAGAATATTATAACATCGTCTAGGTAACATAGACACAATTCCATTACCGCGACGGATTGGGCGGTGTATCAACAAAAATCCGATTCGGAAGAATCATTAATATTCGAAACAGAAATACAATCACAACCAGCCCAAGAAAAGAAAAGTCAATCATAACAGGATAAAGAATTAGTAATCGGTGGTGGTAAGAAAAAGAAAAGTAACCAAAATATGGGTCAAACAAGGAATGAACCTAAAAGATGTGTATCTCAAGAAGACACGCAATTGACCAACGATACAATAACACTTTGCGATAGCGAAGAAGAACCGTTGGACGAAACAAGGAACGAAACAGAAGAAGATGACAGCATACTCGAACTCTTCAACGATGAAAAACTAACCGAACAACCTTTGTCACATAGGCGAAAACAACCAAGAAAAAGAGTACAAGTGGAACCGTTAATAAAAAATGAACAAAGAATGGCGCAAACCGAACAACAAGAAAGAATGGAATCGGAGGAAAAATTGGATCAACCAGATGAACCAGAAGAACCAGAAATAATAGAGGCTGCAATGTATTCACAATATTTTCGGCTAGAACCACCATGGACACAAAATGAATTGGTACGCGCACAGAACGAAGACCCACGTATTCACTCGTTCAAATACTATATCGAAATCAATGCATTCTTAGATACAACTCCTGAATTCGAAAAGAAATGGATAGTAGCACCTGAACGTCAGTTTATTATTTTCGGAGATATACCGACAACAAAGGAAAGACCGACCACAACAAACCGAACCATCGCAATTTCAAATCGTGGTACCTCCTGATTTTTGAACGACCGTTATTCGAGATGTATCGCACATCAAAATACGGAGGACATTTGGGTTTTGAAAAAGTATGGTCAAAAATGACAAGGAAATTCTTCTGGTCGAGTATGACTCGCGATTTACGACAATACATTGAAGAATGTATACCGTGTGCTCGATTTCGACAAGGTCCAAAACGAAGAAGTTCATTGCAACCGATCAAAGCACTAGCACCATTTCATATGCTAGGCATCGATATCATTGGTCCTCTACCGCCAACTCAAACTGGCAACAAATATATCATTTGTTTTATGGATTACTTTACAAAATGGCCTGAAGCATTCGCAATACTAGATCCAACGGCCAGTACAATTACAAAACTTTTTATTGAAATAATCGCATGCTGACATGGAGTTCCACGAGTAGTATTAACCGATCAAGGACCTTGTTTCACTGCCGAGAATTTTACAAAAGAATTAGCGTTAATTGGAACCAAGAAAGTATACTCGGCATCCTATCATCACCAAGCGAATTGAGTAGTCGAACGATGGAATCAGACGCTCAAACCAACAACCGATTTGGTAATCGACAAATGGGATGAATTCCTGGAACCACTATGTTTCGCGTTTTAGAACGGCGGTCCACGCTTCAACTGGACAAGCACCATTCTTCTTACTACATGGTCGAGATCCTGATCTACCTGGAGAAAACCCAACTCACGGATACCCAACAGCAACTACAGATGAGGGATACGCACAACAACTAATCGAAAAGTTGACAATAGCATGAGAGCGAGTACGAAAAAGACTATGTCTGGCACAAAATCAGTATAAACAATATTTTGACCGGAGAGCGAAGAAAAGAACATTTAGCAATGGCGACTTAGTTTTAATGAAAAATCCAAACAAATCTTCAATGGGCCCATATAGCAGCGTATATCATCCAGAATTTGAAAAACTTTTCTGAATTGTCGAAGTTAAATTTCCGAACATTTTATTAGTAAAAGTCGGCAACGCAACCCAACGGCCAAAATGGTATAATTGTATCCAATTTAAACATTTTGGAGGAGACCCAGAATATTTTGCGGGATATGAAGCCAAACTAAGAAGCATCCAAAAAGAATCACGTCAACGCGTAGCCCCTCAGGACTATTATTGTGGTAAATGTAAAGATTCTTGGAAAGAGGATAATGAAGCGGGTCCTGTTATTAAATGGGTCCAATGTATTAGATGTTTTTATGGTTCCACCAAGCTTGCGAAGGATTGGAGGATGACCACCAGGAAGCCTTATGGTACTGTGGTCCATGTATAAAAACTTATATGACCCAAGAACATATTTTACAAGGAGTAAACCATGACCACACTTATGGAGCAAGAATCGAATAAACATTATGAACAATAATAGTCCACTAGAGTCCACATCCAGAATGAATTCGATCAGAAAATCCAACCACAAATACAAGATCCAAAAATGTTTAAAAGTAATATTGACGAAATGCGAATAGATCGATCAATCACGCAAAAGAGATTCGATCCGAACAAATTCAAATTCTGTCAATTTAACAAAAATAATATGGAAGAAGAAATGAGGTTCAGATGGAACAAGTTAACCTCGAAGAAGATGGTGATACAGCAGTCCAATACGCTGAAGAAATGCCATGGTATAAAACGAATCTGGAAAGACAAAACGAGTTAATGACACAACGAGCTCAAATAACAGCGAAAACGGGCAATATTGGATTCAATCGAGGTGGATTCTCTGAAACGTACCAGATAAACAAAGAAATTCAGCAAATACAAAACGAGCATGGAGAAACCACAAGAAAAAGTGATACTGGAAGTCAAAATGTACCAAGAAACGTATGCACAAAAAGTCAAACAAAAGAAGAAAACCCAAGAAGAGTTGCAAATCGAAGTAAAACGAAGAAACGATCTCGAGAAGGCACTAATATCGATAAAACCAATAGAACAACAATCGGTAGAACAGGAGGACCCTAACAAACCGGTGGAAATAATGGTTCCAAAAAAAGACAAAATGCAGGAGATGCAACCTGAGGGTCTAGCAAGCCGTCCGGATGCAGTCCTTCAGCTAGCACTAATGCAATAAATCAGTAGGGAGCAGGAACAGCAAGTACAACTTGGAGAGTCAGTAAGCCGGGTGCAGTTCTCACAGGAGTACAAACCAAACCTTTAAATGACAGCTACGGGCAAACGGAAATAGATCCAATGTCGCAAGAAGAGATCAAAAGTTCAGAACAATAACTCGATTATGACGAGAAAGATGACACGTGCGATAGACAGATGCTGGAAAATAGCAAAAGGAACGAAATACCGGAAATAACGTTGGATGAAGAAGAAAATGATCAACAACCGAAACCGCAAGAAACAACAAAACCAAAAGAAGATGCATTCGAGATGGCCGAACGAACAGGTAAGAAAGTATGAAAGAACAAGAAACAAAAAGACTATCAAGATCGCCGAGAAAAGAGAGTCGAAAGGCAAAACATAGCCGAACAAGATCTTCGCTGCATGAATCCACAGGAAACGGGTGTAAAAGCTCAGAATCAACAGAATGTAGAAGAAACGTAGCAGAAAAGAAATACGAATCAATTCTATCTCGTGAACATATGCAAAAGTCAAACGAAATAAAGCGAAAATACTGTATAATATCGTATCAATCAATAACGGGAGAGCGAAAATGGACAAACCCACAACTGGTTGAAGATTATAAACCACCAGTAAAACCATGGGTAAAGAACTACCGATCAGTCACAGAAATATGCGAACAAACATGGCTTTGACATGGAAATGGTGACAAAGATGAATTTGGAACAAAACAAGAATTTGCGTACGGAACAATGAACTGGTCACGGAAGTATTTTGTAAGAGTTGATGGAACTGTTCAAGAAATAAAGGGGGATGAAAGAAAGCAAGTCATAGACGACTACAAGGAAAGGAGAAAACTGCAATTAGCAGAGGGAAATGGACGTACCAACTACAGCAACAAGCAGATAGATTGTTATGGATAACTTTGAAACGTTCAAGTTAAATTTGAACGAAACCGAGTGAGCCAACAAGAAACAACAACTAATCAAAGCGAAACGGAACAAGTACTCAGAAAAGATCGTCAGGAGTACGGAGAGAACAAAATGACACGGTACCAAAAGCGACAAACGAAGAACTAGAGAAGTAAAACAACCAGAGATATTAGAATCGATCCTGGTAAAAACGAAGTATGGGTAACACAAGAAACTACACAGTTTGAACGTCTAAGAACACACGACGCGAATGAAATGCTTATCGATAGGATCACCAGTTCCAGAAAAGATAAAACGACAGTGGTCGGATCCTAATAAAGAATTTATCGAAAAAGACATAGAACTTCAACTAGCGGAACAACAGCGACAGCTATCGTATCAAAACATAACATGTACCAATCGATTCAATCGTCAACTATAGTGGAATCAATACCGATTGACGAAAGGTTGGCCGAAGCCTTAATAGATCCTTTAAGAAAATTTGCTATATATGAAGCAAGTACCTAAATACCGAAACATCACGCAATAGCGGAAATGTGAACCATGCAACAAATGTTGCAACAAAGAAAAATTGAATAAAATGAACAAAACGATGGCAGCAGAACAAAAAGTATGGCAAGAAAAATACAAAACGGAACGTCAACGACGTACGCATAATACGCAACCATCTCGAGAACGGGTAGAAGGGAAGAAAAAGACAATAGAATTCTTAAAGGAACAAGCAAAAGAGTTGTGGAGATAAATACACGGAGGAAATAATGTAATCCTGGCATGGAACGCAGCATGTGATGAAGAACAAAAAGAAAACCAAAGGCTGCTCGAAACTATCGAAGAGAACGAAAAAGCAATCCAAGCGTTACAACAACAAAAAAGAATGCATTGGAAATGTTACAACTATCCCGGCAACGAGAAGAAGCTCAGGACAAAGCGAAAGAAAACATACGGAAGCAGTTATATCAAACCCAAATAGAATTAACGAAAGCAAGAGAAGAAGCATTATTGGAAGAGGCTCAAAGATATGAACCGAAAGAAAACTTCCAACGAAACAAAGTTCAAAAGTTGAAAAAGAAACACGGATGGCAAGGACGAAAAGTCATAACAAGGCAACGAAACACAATTTCCACAAATACCATATGATATCCCGGAAAGACATTCAGATAAAGAAGTAGTCCGTTGGAACGTAATATTGCAAGACAACTGGAAGTGAGCGGATATCAATTATGGAGCGACATGTGTTATTTGGAAACACAAATAAATACGTCCCAAATGGAAATAATATCAGAAAGAAATATGGAAAAGATAGTGGACGGATTACAACAAGATTAGATGGTGATATTGCAGGATCAAATAACAACCAAAGAGGAAAAGGCCGTACAAATGCTACAGGCATTACGAAATAGCGAAGCAAAAATCCGAATAAAATGTCGAAAATTGGGAAAGACGGAAGAACCAACAAGCAGTACGGCAGTACGTAAAACTCAATCACGAATAGCTCACAAACGCAATGAAGAACAAGTTGAGCCATGTCAAACGTTTACCGGAGATAATGGCGATACCATAGGATTACGCTGATATAATTGAACACCAAATGCAATACATAACAACACGGATTAAAAAAGATCAAAGAATAGACGGAATCAAAATAATGGGAAAGACGGCAGCAAATATATTCCAGGATACCGAGATGTGGGCCAACAGTGGAATAGCATTTAATCATGTGAATGAAAGAACCCTCAATCGAAAAGCTGTTACGGAGAAACAATACAAAGAAGCCAAAATGTCAGTTCGACGATTTTTATGGCGACCAACAAAGAAGAAATCGTCATGGCAAGCAACGAAGCGAAACGAGATTCCTTGGATACCCAAAATTCATGGAAAGAATATTCGACAATGGAACAATTGTAAAAGAAAGAACAGGAAAGGAGGCAGCGAGCCGTCCGTACGTACCTCCTGACCTTATTTTTAAACCTAACCGTCCAAAAATACCAAACTATCATATAAATCAAGAAATAATTCAAACTCGAACGGGGTAACAAATTCAAACAAACGGAGACAAAACCGATCCAACCGAAACAAACCAACAACGATAATTATTGGTACCGACCCGGTAAACCAGTAATAACAATAAACCGGTAACGATCCAATCAAAACGAAAGCGATCAAATGGCAAATGGACGAATTATCGAGTAACAAATATCGATGCAATAACGATGAAGAACCGGCGGAATAATTATCGAATCACAAAGATCGAAATGATTCACGAAGACCGACGCAATCATCCAGACGTGCCAGAAAGAAGCAAATAAAAATAAAATAAAACATGAAAAACCGGTAATATAACTGTGAAAAATAAGGACTTTTTTGTTGTTAGTTATTATGTAACCTGTATATATACTTGTCTAATCGTCATTAATTTCAGGAAAATTTTAGTTGGGTGGAGTTCTAAAATCCGAAGACACCCCCATGCCAAATGAAGAAAGAGGAGAAGATATAAAAGCAGGGCTGGAAACGATTGAAGAAATTTAAAATCGGGAAGGTATGGGAGGCCGGTTTATGAATGAAAATAAAACGGACGAAGAGAAAA
This sequence comes from Trileptium ribeirensis, assembly GCA_030248225.1. Lineage (NCBI taxonomy): Eukaryota > Metazoa > Nematoda > Enoplea > Enoplida > Thoracostomopsidae > Trileptium > Trileptium ribeirensis. The sequence continues at coordinate 1,575 of JASANE010008328.1, read as the reverse complement.
AGCGTTAGTAGAAGACGGGGTAAAAGAGGGGGTAAACGTTTCGAAAGAAGAAGAAAATGGCTATGGAAACACAACACTGAAAATAAACAAATGCTGCAGTGAGCTCAAGAGGCAAAGTTAAGGGCATCGGCCCGTGGTGTGTAGGGTTCACCACTCGAAACGTCCCCGCTAGTCTCTTGTGGGCACTGCCATATTTCGTTTACGGAAACATCAGTGTAAGATACTCAACCAACAAATTGGGATGTTAGGGGTTGACAAGGCTACCAGGGGGTTCCCGGTCAAACCCGTCCCAAAAACCTTCGATGAATCACTTTTTCATTTATTATGCCCCTCCCTCCATTCTACGTCCGTCGGATTTGTTTTCGTTTTGTTTCCGGTTTTTGTTTTGTTTTAATGGTAATTTGAATAATTAGCGTTATTTCTGTTTATTAGCTAACATGTCTAAGCTTCATCTTTAGTTCATTTAGTTCAGTCTTGACGCTGACTTCTTACTATTTGGTGACACTTTTTGGAAGTTAATTAGGTCTCGAAACAATTTTTGTTATTATTTTTGGTTAGGCTTGATACTAAATCACTTCCGGCTTTCCATGCTTATGCGAAAATACTTCCGGGTTTGAGTTTTATGCTACGAAGTTGTGCTGGTGTTTTTAATTACCGAAAAGGATTATCTAGCAAATATTCGAAGTTGTATTTGAATTTACATTGGTGGTTATATAATTTATGTACTTTATTGATCTGAATATTGGGTTCTTTTATGTTTCGACGATTGGAAAATGGTGCGAATGTTGTAAGCGACTCTCTGAGGAACATCTATTACGGAGAGGAGTAGTAACAGGCATTCAATTAATGCGAGAATTGAACTTGGTCACAAATAGATATCATACATCATTATACATGTCATCATCATTATACAAATAGGTATCTATCGTTCTATTAATTTGCTCTACTCTTATTAAATTCCCAAATAAAACTGAGTTAACCCTTTGATGCCGGCTAAGTCCATATGGACCTAACGAACATTGCGGCTCGTTGCGTTTACTGAATTTGTCGTATGTCGTACGTTTGAACGTGCATTGTTATTCGTTCACGTTGTGAGGTTCCTTAAGAAACCGAGCAACAGATCCCAGACAACTGAGCGGTTTGCGTACACAAGTTTCAACCGTACGTTCCGGGTTCGATCCCCGGCGGGGGCATGAGTTTGTCAAATATTGCACGATACACAAATTAATTCCGGCATGAAAGGGTTAAATAAAAATTAGCCTACCGCATAACTAATCCTTTGATGCCGGCTAGGTCCATACGGACCTAACGAACATTGCGACTCGTTGCGTTTACTGAATTTATCGTATGTCGTACGTTTGAACGTGCGTTGTTATTCGTTCACGTTGTGAGGTTCCTTAAGGAACCGAGCAACAGCTCCCAGACAGCTGAGTGGTTTGCGTACACAAGTTTCAACCGTACGTTCCGGGTTCGATCCCCGGCGGGGGCGTGAGTTTGTCAAACATTGCACGATACACAAATTAATTCCGGCATGAAAGGGTTAACACGAGCGTAAACTAATAATAACTGTTTTGG
>JASANE010008327.1:0-30562 GCA_030248225.1 Trileptium ribeirensis | reverse complement strand
GTTAACATTTCTTGGTTTACAGTACATATTGCTTTGATATTCTACAATTCATTATTGAACTCAGGTCTTGAGGCTGCACTCCTTCCCTTAGTAATTCTGTCAGAATTATTTCATTCCATTTAAGAATCTTGTCAAAGTGAGCGAATAACAACACACGTACAGCTTACAACGCACATTATGAGTAGCAAACAGTTCGTGGTTTAGCAGTGAAATAACACTGATATAGAGCAGTTGCATGATGATACAAGGTAAGTCCTATATACATATCGGATACATTCCTACATCTATGACACTCACCAGAGACGCCATTCGCTATTAATACGGAGGACGTACCCAAACAAAATTTAGAACTACAGGTGCACAAATATGGGTCCCCTTGCCTTACCACACGTACACTTGTAAATTTTAGTTATTTTATTCTAAAATTTAAGATGTTTTATATCGCATAAGCAAGACGGTAACCTAGTACAAAACTGCATTTTATGGATTTTACCAAATTTTACCAAATATTTTTACGACACCTAATTTGAAAAATATTTTCTTCTATCATGTCTCCAGCGTTGTTAAGAATGTAAAAAATACGCAATTTTATTAATGCAGCACCACCACGTTGTAACATGGCCATAAAATGTTTTTCTAGTTACAATTGCAGCAACAATGCATATCAGTAGCGGAAAATGTTGAACGAAAATTCAAAGCTATTTAAAATTATCGAATTAAATGTATTAAAAATATATGTGAAGCTTTAGAAATATGGAATTTTATTGAAAATAAGCTTCAACATCATGCAAACATCGAACGATAGAGCCGAAGACTAATATAATAAACCTGCATTCACACTAAGGCAAGCAAAATTTTTTTCTCCAAACATACCCACTCAACACTTAATACCCGCACAATTCATAACCGCTTCCATCCCGTTGCTAATCCCCTTGAGAGGTTTGCCGATCGATACCCTAAGACTCCAAACCGTCCCCTTGCTTTTTCGCGCACGCGAAATTCTGGCACATATAGGCAAAATCTTCAGAAAATAGGCGAAAATGGGAGGAAGCCGGGAAAAATATGGCAGAAAGTGGAGGAAAATTAGTTAAAATAATGAAAAATTTTAAGACTAAAAATTTCGAAAAAGTTATTCCAACCCCTCCCTCCTCACTCCCTCATGGGCTGATACATCCTTTATAGGCCGAAAGACTCTGCCTCTTTCGACTTGCTACCTCGCTCATGTATGCTCATAAGACTATAACTAGTAAATCCATCGAGATTGCAAAGCGTAGTGAAGCCGACGCACGACTACGCCTTTTGCGTACACAGCCAACCTCGATAGTATACGTCGATATGTTATATGTGGATATCACAATACCGGCACAAGTTAGAGCAAAACTAACATCGGCAATAAGTTTCCCATTCCCGAAAACCCCAAATGAAACTATTCAGAAGCCCATGACGTAAGGACAAATTTCTGAATTTTGGGTCGAGGAACCACGAGGGTGGCATAACTCAAACCCCGTAACTCCAGTCCGGTTCCTTAATCGAAAAATAAAAAAGAGGCATAGACATTTATTATTTAATTATGAAATATAACCAACCAGAGAAAAAATTCGAAAGTTAAGACAAAAATAACCTTGTTTCTGTGAAAAGTACTAAAATGGGATAAAACCCTCATTTTGATCTTTAAACCTGAACCATGGGACACCACACCCCCGTACCCATGGGTCGCAGAGTAAAACTAACACCTGCAACGAGTTTCCCATGCAAGTAAGCCCGCAAGTGAAAGTTTTCAGAAGCTCAGGACGTCAGAACAAATTTTCGAATTTTGGGTCGAGGGATCACGAGGGTGCCATACCTCAAACCCAATAACTCTGGAACCGGTTCTTTAATCAAAAAATAAAAAAAAGAGGCATCGACATTTATCATTTTACTATGAAATAAAATCAACCATAGAAAAAATTTCGAAAGTTAATATAAAAATAACCTTGCTTCCGTGAAGAATACTAAAATCCGGTAAAAACAATCATTTTGACCTGAACCTCAAACTAAAAAAGCTAGGGATATACTATGTCGAATGAGCACAAGAGCATGAAAATCGGTTAAGTCGATCCCTAGTTATTGCCGATCACACACACAGACGTAATTTAAAACTATTCATCCATGCAACACACAATCTCCACTACGTTACACTACGCTCTGATTACTCTGAATATTTATAGTATATATTATATTCATTCAACTCTAAATGCGCTTTTAAATACTCAATGATATTGCCAAAAGTATCGGTTAAATTCTTAACAAAACAACTGTTGATATTGTCCAGATTACTCAGATAACGATGCTCGTTTGACGTTTCCGAAATTTGGGCACTACATTTTTATGTGATCTGTATGTTTGCACGTACGTTGCTGTTCGCAATGCTTTTTGAGGTTCCTCAATGGACTCGAGTAATAACTTCTAAATAGCATAGTGGCTAACACGTAACAAGGCTCGTATGGAAATGATCCCGGTTCAATCCGATGGCGCGGCGTGGGAAAGTGTTAAGTATACTACATCACGTCTAAACCTTAGCAAGTACATTATATGTGTTTCTGCAAGCCCGAACGTAGGCAAAAATGCATATTTCGTGTTATAAACTTGCCAATTCCACTGTTGCTACATGTTCTTAGTGTTCAAAAGTTTCACTCTATTACTCTTTATGATTGGTACATACAGGAATCAGATTTTAGTAGATCGAGAACTGACAAGAATGGCAAGTAACAATACAACCAGCTATTGAAAGATAAAAACTAGATTAATTCCGGTTTTGAAAAAATATTTTATCTTATCCTATATTGAAAGGTACTATCAGCCAGTTTCTCAGACCATTTTAGTCTTGAAATCACTCTCACCCCCTCAGACCTCCTTCTACCCAACACCCCCACCTTCTTATTATACTTCTTCCTCTTTCTGCCTCACACATCTACTCCCGCAATCCCCCTTCAATCTTCGCCCGGGGAAGTTTCCGCAAATATTGGCAAAAATGAAAGATGTCGTCGTGGGAGAGGAGCTCGTGAAACCATTTGAGGACCTTCTCCCACCGACCCCGGCTACCTCCGCCTTAGACTTGCATGTATAACTATTGCCACTTATATACAAAATCAGAAGTCTTAACTCGTATGTATCCTGATTTATCCGAACTTTGCGGCTGCAGAATAACTCCAAGTGTCATGATTGCTCACTACTCATCTATGTTGATAGCCAAGCATGCACGATGAGCTCCCGTGGGGGGTGGGTACTTCGTGGGGGTCACCAGAACAACGGAGGGACGTTGTCAGTGGGATATTTTCGAAATTTTTGGGACTTAGGTATTTTTCCGGAGAATTTTACCAATCTTCGCCCTATTTTTGCCTATTTTGGCCAAAAATTTCCGCGCGCCTTCGACGCAGGGGGGTTGACATGGTTGGGTCTTCAGGATTATTCACAGAGTGGGATCGGCGACCTCCAACAAGGGGGCGGGCTTATGGGGTGAGTAGAAATAATTCCACTCTCCTCCCTATGACCATATATGCTGATAGCGCTGTCATCTCTATCCAGATTATGAAAAACGTTTCTAAACTAAATATTTACAAAACACATGAGAAAGGAATATGTTTCAAATAGCACAACTTCCTTCGTATCTGAAGCTTACTCCGCCAGCTTGCAGTCGGAAAACTCCTTTAAACTCTTGCTAAACTCCTGGTAGTCTTTCTACGGAAGTCTTCATCTACAAACGCTGCTGTTTTACTGCAATTTGCAAAACGTTAAGTTTAGTTTAGTTAGTTTTTTTTTCATAAAATTAATTATCTTCTTATAATAACCAAGACAATATTTTTTTGACAAACAAAAACAATAAATAACTCACTGAAGCGGTTGTCGTTAAAGTAAGATATATAAACTGGACTTTGAAAGTGTTAAAATATCTACTGTAAAGTAATTTCTGTAGTTTTTGGCCTTGCCTTTCTGACTACACAGTTATAATAAGACATTGCATCTCGAAGACAATTCATGTCTTCGTTTCGCTTATTTCGTTTGGAGCATGTACAAATGTGGACAAAAACATTCTATAACCTACTACCCGTCTTTAGTGTCCATTTAGCTTCGTAGCATCGTTTAAAAGAAGTCTCTTTGATTTTTGAACGTCCAGATATTGTCTTAAAATTAAAGAACTATACCATGAAATTTTAAAAAAATTATATTTAAAAAATTATCTTATTAAGAATTAGCTTTGAAATTTCAAAGAATAATTCTTTGAGGTTTAAGGTGGCGCAGAAAATCAAAGAAACTTCTTTATGAATTTTATAGAACGTATTTTGATTGTAGAAGCTCATACTGCGATACTCTGTTTTTAAGAACGACTTTCAACATAGGGTTACTAATTCGGTATATATATTTGCTCACATAGACATAACCAAAGTACCGTAAACGGCTCCGAAGTTTAAGTATTTGGATTCAATGAAACCTGGAAATGTAACAAATTGTAATGTAAATTTGGTGTCCTCATAAACGAATTTGGTCCCTTTAAATGTGTACACGCCCTGTTTGCTCATTAAGGTCATATTCAATGTTCTACGATGTCAATGTATTTATGCTAATTCCTCACAATTAATTAAATATATAAAAATACAACACTGAATTTCCTTATTAACTATCCGTTGCAATGTACCATACTAATCTTAGTCATGCTTTGTACAAACTAAAACAATAATTAACAGTTCGTACAAAACATCTAGGTTTTTTTCAAAAGTTCCATTCTGCCTGTTATAAATGTACCAATTCGTAAAATCTACCGATAAAGCTGGGTCACCCGTTAGTCAAACATTCTTGTACAAACTGAGGTTTAGTCTACAAGAAAGCTGCAGAGGTAAAATCCGATATCCAGTGTATAAGTACAATATCGTAATAAAATCGTAATATGGGCTCCGACTCAAATTTCATTTACAAAACTGAGTGAAGACCATCAAACAAAACACGGGGTTCGCTTCAGGTCGAAGTAGAACGCAATGTGAAATTTTGTCACAAAAGCTTGGATGTGGTCTGCAAGATAAACACATCCTTACTAAAGCTAAGTTCTGCCCAGGATATTTATAAATGAGTAGAGCCGAGACCAATCGAATGTCGCTTTGGAACACTGATAAGTATTCTTATAAAGCTGGGGTATGTTCTTCATGTTAGCATACACACCGCTACAAAATCTGAGTTCTGCCTAGGAGATTTATAACTGAGTTGATCCGAGACCAATCGAATGCCGCTTTGGAACACCGATAAATATTCTCATAAAGCTGGGGTATGTTCTGCAAGCTAGCCCCTACAAAATCTCATTCCATGAGTTCGTACTGGAGGGATTACGTCAGATTAACACCGGTATCAAGTCCGCTTCCCAATTATTTTTTATGAAGCTGGTATTGTGTCAACCTAGAAAAGGGGGTTACTATAAATGTTTAAACCTAGTTATCAAACTAAACTTTACTTACTACCTTACTTACCTTACTTAACTTAATCAACTTCACTTAAATTACTTAACGTTTACAGGTTTTCTATACAAATTGTTTTTAATCTTCTATCTGTTTGCCGGCACTGGTTATAAATATCGGTTATTTCTACAAATGCGCCATCATTCACCCATGTTATCCGTTTACGACTATTTTTAAGGAATTGTTGACGTTTCAAATCGGTAAATAAACACACTATAAAATAGCAGGTGAAAATATGTTGAAATATGTGAAGCTTTGATGTATAATTACGAAAATCCAATATAACTTATACTTTTTTTGCATAAAACAATATATATACGAGTATAGCATGCTCACAGGCAGATTTAAAAATTTTTTAACGGAGTTGCGGGTGGGGACCGCTAGAACATAGATTCATCATTAATAAACAAGTTCTTTGAGCACTTTTTAAATTTTTTCTTCAAATTTTGATGGCGCAACTTAGGTTTGAGTTCTCCCCCGTCCCCCGGATCAGCTACTGTGCATAACACTTTTTGATGGCCCAACTTACAACTTAGGTTCGAGCCCTTGCCCAGTCCCCTGGATCTGCTACTGTATATTTCACGGCCCAACTTAGGTTTGACGCGCTCCCAACGTCCACTCTGAATCAGCTACTGTACATCACAATTTTCGATGGTTCAACTTAGGTTCGAGCTCTTCCCCCGTCCCCCTGGATCTGCTACTGTATATTTCACGGCCCAACTTAGGTTTGACGCGCACCCAACGTCCACTCTGAATCAGCTACTGTACATCACAATGTTCGATGGTTCAACTTAGGTCCGAGCCCTTCCCCCGTCCCCCTGGATCTGCTACTGTATATTTCACGGCCCAAGTTAGGTTTGACGCGCTCCCAACGTCCACTCTGAATTAGCTACTGTGCATCACAATTTTCGATGATTCAACTTAGGTTCGAACCCTTCCCCCGTCCCCCTGGATCTGCTACTGTATATTTCACGGTCCAACTTAGGTTTGACGTGCTCCCAACGTCCACTCTGTATCAGCTACTGTGCATCAGAATTTTCGATGGTTCAACTTAGGCATGACACCAACCCTGCCCCCTCTGGTTCAGCTACTGCTCATGACTGTGCATTGACCATATATAATAAGTTGAAGCAGACTGATTGATATGTTCTTAACTGCGGTTATTATAAGTAAATGTGGCCACTCAGGCGCTTTTCTACACTCGATATATCCATCCAGCTTACTTTTCAGTCACTTTTGTAGATCGGCTACTTGTGCTAACACTTAATAAAGTTCACCGAAAGGGTGTGGCTACACAGTTGTTCAAGGAGTGTAAGATTAGACGCTGCATAAAAATGCACTTATTCTGCGCGCTGATGGCAATCTGTTTGAGTTATTGCTCAAAACCAAGATATAATAAAATCAAAGTCAAAATTTATTGAACATTACTGGTTATAGTAGAAATATCGATTCAAGTTGATGTCCTATTCTAACTGATTTTTAAAAGTTCTTAAATTTGCTGAAGTCCTGTAGGACAAATTAAAAATAGTTAATTGAGCTCCCATAAATTAGTTGATTCGCCTCCCTAGATCGATTTAATTTGCTTGTGAATTAAGTACCCACAACCCGATATTAATAATGAAAAATTACAAATAGGGGTGAATTCAGTAACGTTTTTAAAGATAACAATTTATTTTGTAAACAACAGTAATAGTTTTGACAGGTGAATTAAATGGTTACCCTGTTCAATTGTTCCAAGTTGTTGACGCAAGCAAAGTAGATAAAACATTTTTAGCTGAATTAATACTGAGGGAACTTGTACTAAAACTAAATTTAAAATCTAGAATTAGTAAATTTAAAACTGTATAGTACTTCTACTAAAACTAAATTTAAAACTACTAAATTTAAAACTAAATTTAAAATTTACATGAATTAATACTGAGGGAATTGTATAGTACTTCTACTAAAACTAAATTTAAAATTACTAAATTTAAAACTAAATTTAATATTTGCATGAATTAATACTGAGGGAATTGTATAGTACTTCTACTAAAACTAAATTTAAAATTTAGTCCATTTTAGGATGTAAGATTAAAAGCTGTTTTTAAACTAGAAATATTTATTTAATGGATGTACATCAAGACATTTTAGATGTTACATTAATGATTTTCAATAATTATATGATTAATAATTACAAATACACTGTATATTACTATAAATACTTAATTAAATAAAAATATATATACATACTATAATTTTAGTATATAGTTGTTGCATGCCATCAAGTCAGGTCACGGTCCAAACCTGAAATCATTCCATATTACCGAATAATATCTAATACCATATTATCATACCTTATTAGCCATATATTATACCATATTAATCATACCATATTCGTCGCATCCATTCTATGAAAATATATTAATCATTCATATTCAATTTTGTATATTTATTCGAAAATGCAGTTTGAAGGCAAAGCCAAAAATCTCGTCTTTTTAAATTTGCTACAGTGACAATATCACTGCTTTTTTACAAACCACAAATTTACGGATGTGATCTTCCTACTTGCAACGCCGTGACAGACAACGCTACAGTTTATAGCAGCCGTATTGGTATAGCGTCAGTTAAAAGTGCGATGTTAATACTTTACGCAGCGTGAAATATTTTGACATCTAAAATATAATTCAAAGTTTTACATCTAAATAATATTTTAAAACCGTATATCACAATATATATATATAGTTTTATCTACCATGAAATTACAAATTATTGTTACCATAAGAAAAAAATATTTTTTTAAACATTTTACATATCATAAACATTTATACTCTGTATATTTGTCAATAATTCATAATATATTATGTATTGTATATAAAAATATTTATATATAGTGGAAAATTTTTATATAAATATATAACTACTAATTACCACATTATAAAGTATATACCACCGAGAAAGTTAGAAAAATATTTATGGATTAGGTCAAATTAATAACTGACACCCCATAGAGCTATATTTATTACACAAAAATATATTATTTCATGCCTAACGCCGAGCAACACTAGGTACAAACAGATACTTTCCACGCCGTCTAAAAGCCATAATTATATTGAAATTTGCTTAGTTAAACTGTCGACATAAAACTAGTCATAGAAGCAAAATTGCGTCACGATTTTGAGAAACACCTACTAATACTGTAAAACTTATACAAAATATAAAAATGTAGATTCTGAAATTTATAGCAACGTTACATCCAGCAGTTGTCGAAACAAGGTGAAAAGATCTACGAGCGATCATTCATTGGACCAGCCGGGATTCCAACCCGGATATCTAGCTTGCAAGACTAGCGCACTACCATTACACCAGCGTCACAGCATGTTCAGCTACGCTATATATGGTAAGCGTAGTGAGATGCAACACAAGGTATACATGATGATTTATAATTACCATACATGTTGATAGGAGCGGACACTTCTAGTCAGGTGCGTCGACCGAAATCGACAACCCCTTCAATGCCGTCCTTACCCCTGGACTAACTACGAAATTAGAAACTAAAAAATAAATGCGCTGCAGAGTGTGACATTATTTACATCTTCTCATATTTACAGTGACGCCACAATGAAAGTGTTACAGAATTTGAAAATTTAAATCAACTGTACCCTCAGACATACTTAGACTCGTACGAAAATAATTTAGTTTTCCGAACGGCCAGTTGCCGACAAAATTGTATATTATCGAAAATATATCGAATTTTAGAGCAGTATACTGGGCTTTTTTCACTCAAATTTATTTAATAAACTAGTCATAAGGAAATATCGCTTGTCAAGTGTGAATGACCACTTGTAAAAACAACAACAACAAATTGTGATGATAAAGTTTTCCGACGGGTGCGTGACGCTAAATGCAAAAAAAAGAAGAAATGAGAAAACTGCAAAACTTGACATCTGCGTCCATTTGATTGTTTGTTTGATATAAATATGTGTACAAAAGTACTGTTTAGCAATCAACATTGCATTTTTTGTTAAACGAAAACGTAGCTTACAATGTGTGAGAACATTCTCAAAGTTTCTTGTAATAATTCGAGGCTCATCGTTGAAGCGAATTTTAGCTGAACTTCAAGCAGCTGCTGCAACTAAACTAACTCGTTGGCTGAGAGAGTTATGTGAAACCATCCGAGATTTGGTGTGGCTGGGTTACCAGGATGCGGCATTGTTTTCAATTTTCTGCTCCCGGGAAGTATTGTAAACAAAGCATGAGACGGAGTTTAGTAGGATAGATAGTTCAGGCGGTGGAGGTCCGGCGTGTAGAGGTTAGAGGTACCGCATGGAAGGGAATATTTTTGAAATTTTTACATATCATTCCCAATTTTTGATTATTTTATCCTCTTTTTGGCAACTTCCATAAATTTTGCCAAATCGATATCCATGACTATTCTTGAAAGGTCTTGTGGCCTATGTGTTAATATGGCGTAGGGTAGCGCTCTACGCTTGCAGTATTACCCCATACTCTAACCCCTATGGACACCTACCGGCTATATACAGATTAATCACAGCCGAACTGCTATATCCGAAATGACAGAATATGTATAGAATTAAAAAAAAACTTAATTAAAAATTAAAAATTTGGTTGTGTAAAGGCTTTGTGAAAAATATGATTTTTAATCATAGAAAAAGTATAAAATCATGAAAAATTATACCTAATAATTACAAAATAATAACTAAGAAATAAAATTCAGAGATGCAGAGTGCTGTTTGTAGCGTTTGTACACGCCGTTATATTCTCTAAAGTTTGATCAAAGTTTGAAAGCCTCTTTTTTGCATTTTTGGTAAGTTTGAATGTGTGAACACTGTTCAAACTTTTGAAGGATATTCCTGTAGCCAGTCACCGACAAGATTCATTACTTAAAAAAGTTCGAGCTCAAATTTTGATTTCAAGTTTTGAAATATCGCAATTTTTCGTTAAAGATTATTGTCAAATTTTGATCAAAATTTGATCAAATTTTGTGCTCAAATTTTGAGCTCAAAATTTGAGCAAATAGTTTGAGCGTGTGAACACGCCTTTATGCAAAGGACAATTTTTCTAAAACCATGCAATGGAATATTTTCCTTACCATTAAAGGACTTAAATTTTTGCCTGCATATAAAGTAAAATATTTCTATATTCATATGACTATATTCCTACGTAAATTTTGCAAGTAAATGTGGTAATGAATATTTATTACTCATATTTTTAGGGAAACGTTTTCTTGCTGTTCAGATTTAAAACCTAGAACTAATTTTATAAACATATATACTACAAATTTCCGAGCTATTCAGGTAAACATACTATAAGTGTAGAAACATTTTCTATTTTAGTTTTAGGAAAAAATTTTCGTTTATATGAATATTACCGTTATATATAGAAAGATTTCTCGCTTCTTACTGGTAAAGCGAATACTCGATAGCACGATTTTAAGGAAATTTTTGGTGTAGCTAAGATACTAAATTTTAGGTTTCAATATTTATTGGTTTTTGTAAAACAAACGTTACAATTCTATTTTCAAAATATATGTTCAACATTTGCTAAAGTTTAAAAAAACTTTACACATCATGCGAAGTCCAATCAATTTTGACTTTTTTGACCAAGAAATTGTCTTAAAAATTCAGAGAATCATACGATGCTTCCTATTCTTCTATCCGGCGTCACTATAAACAATCTGCTATTATATCGTTATTTTCCGATATTCTCGCTGAAAATGATTGCTTGGAATGTAGCTAGCTGCAACTATAGCGAAAAGATTGCCTAAAAAAGTACAAAGCTATGGAATCTATTTCTAAGGAAGGGTCAACGAACTATTGCAACTATAGCGAAAAGATTGCCAAAAGAAGTACAAAGCTCTGGCTATGGAATCTATCTCTAGGGAAGGGTCAAGGAACTATTGCAACTATAGCGAAAAGATTGCCTAAAAAAGCACAAAGCTCTGGCTATGGAATCTATCTCTAAGGAAGGGTCAAGGAACTATTGCAACTATAGCGAAAAGATTGCCTAAAAAAGTACAAAGCTCTGGCTATGGAATCTATCTCTAAGGAAGGGTCAAGGAACTATTGCAACTATAGCGAAAAGATTGCCTAAAAAAGTACAAAGCTCTGGCTATGGAATCTATCTCTAAGGAAGGGTCAAGGAACTATTGCAACTATAGCGAAAAGATTGCCTAAAAAAGTACACAAGCTCTGGCTATGGAATCTATCTCTAAGGAAGGGTCAAGGAACTATTGCAACTATAGCGAAAAGATTGCCTAAAAAAAGTACATAGCTCTAGCTATGGAATCTATCTCTAAGGAAGGGTCAACGAACTATAGCAATTATAGCGAAAAGATTGCCTAAAAAGTACAAAGCTATGGAATCTATCTCTAAGGAAGGGTCAACGAACTATTGCAACTATAGCGAAAAGATTGCCTAAAAAAGTACATAGCTCTAGCTATGGAATCTATCTCTAAGGAAGGGTCAACGAACTATAGCAACTATAGCGAACAGATTGTTAACAAAATTCTGGCTATGGAATCTGTGTCTAACAATGGTTCGGCGAACGATTGTCACAGCAGCGTGTCAGTGTTCGTGTCGCTTATAAGCAATCGCTGAGGGTCATTCTTCGGTAAACGAAATTCCATAAAACGCCTGGGTAGTACAGACCGACTAAACTTTAGAACAAAATAGCTGTGATAATTTTTTATCGAGTGTATCGATTTAACGAAATAACACTTCGTTAACCTCAACTAAAACTTCGTTTTATTGTGAGGTAGCCGAACAGCTAAAGTCGTGAATTAATATATTAATGTAATTTAATTAATATAATTTATACAATTAATTATATAACTAGTAACTCTATAGATATTGCAGAGCGTGGTGAAGCATAGGTACACCTACGCCTATTGCGAGCATAGCCAATAAGTATTCGATACCATACGTCGATATGGTATATGTGAATATGACACAATATTGCATAATTTAGAACAAGACTAGTACCGACAATATATTTCCAAAGCCCGAAAACCCGCAAGTGAAACTTTTCAGCCGCTCAAAACGTAAGAACAAGTTTACTAAGAATTTTGAGCTTAGGAATCATGAGAAGGCCATACCTCACATCCGATATTTCCAAACTCGGAGCCTCAATCGAAAAAAGAGGCATCGGCATGTATCATTATGCTATGAAATCAAACAAACTAGAGAAAAAATCAAATGTTACGATAAAAATTACCTTGCTTAAATGAAGTGTAATAAAATCGAGTAAAAACCTTCATTTTGTTCACTGACCCCGGAACCAGAGCTCAAATGAAAAAACGCTCGGGAATGTACACGGTCAATCGACTATGCCAGTTCGAATGAGACAACATCATGAAAATTGGTTAAGTCGTTGCCGAACTATGGCCCATCACACACACACACGGAATTTAAAAGCTTTCACCCTGCAAAACACAATCTCCGCTACGTTACACTACGGTCCGATTAACATAATTTATATATATATAAATATTAATTACACATTCGTCACTTTATATCCAAATGTCTAACCAAAATATTCAGAGGACGGTGTAGGATTTGAATGTTTTTTTTTAATTTATCTACTATATTTAATACCCTACTCAAATATTACTTTGCAGAAAAAATATAGCGATCCATATAAAGCATATATACCAATGCATATAAACGCAAATGTTTGTACAAAAAATATATGCTCTAAAATAACGCTAAACGAAGCTTTACCATCTACTACTTGCGTACGATTTAAAAAAACCGGAACAAAATAGTATCTTCCAACGATACATTATCTAAAAGATAGTAGGCAATGCATGTATACACAAATGTTTAAGAAATTTTAGCAACCAAACTAAAATCTTTGTAACCTGAAACCAAGTGTCGGAATAAATGCATACAAATGTACACCGAATAATACTGAAAGACATAAGAACAATAGTACGTTCTGTCCTGAAATTAGGCTATCGTTTCAATTGTCTATCAATATTTTATTTAGTTTTCAAACGTTTAAAGGAATATATAAGCAGTTTTTTAGGTATAAAAGATGCGGCTGTAACAAATCTACAAACAAAGATGGAACAACATAATGATTGGCATCGGAATGAAAATATCCTGATAAAATATTACCGGTATGATAAAATATTATATGTTGAAACCGGTGAAAGGATGAGGTATAAGTTTAAAGATGGAACAATATAATGCTTGGCATCGGAATGAAAATATCCTGATAAAATATTACCGGTATGATAAAATATTATATGTTGAAACCGGTGAAAGGATGAGGTATAAGTTTAAAGATGGAACAATATAATGCTTGGCATCGGAATGAAAATATCCTGATAAAATATTACCGGTATGATAAAATATTAGATGTTGAAACCGGTGAAAGGATGAGCTATAAGTTTAAAGATGGAACAATATAATGCTCGTCATCGGAATGAAAATATCCTGATAAAATATTACCGGTATGATAAAACATTAGGTTTTGAAACCGGTGAAAAGATGAGGTATAGGTTTAAAGCTGTTGAATTGTAAAGCCTAGGTCATAGGACGCATTAATTCGTCTGTTGCTATTGCACTAATTTGAGGCGCTTGAAATAAGTGTGATAATTACGTATAAACCGTAGTGACTATGTCTAGAAAATCTATTATGGTTTTGTCTTATCGTGTTCATCGGATTTACAATAGCAGCTTCAACATTCGCTGTTCAAAGCAGGTGTGTTTTAACTGTCAAATAGCTGTTTACTGTATCATTTTATCTACGGAGACGTAACTATTTAATATTGTGTCGGGTATTAATATTTTTCACCAGCGACACTGATTTTATCAACTCAGCGGTCCCAGCCTAGCATTTAGTAACCGTCTGTTCACTCGTTTTCTATGGGCAGTCTTCGACTCGGTTGTCCCGGCGCAAACGAAATCCATCAAAACGCTATTAGTCGAAAACTGCTCAATACCTCAATTCCATACCAATAGGTGTATATAAGTGTCTTAAATGCATTTGAAACTCTATCACACGAATTTTGACTTCGATGACCATTAACACTTTCATAACCGAACAAATTTGTGCATCGTTGAATGTACCTCAAATGTACCTCAAACCAGCACCATAGATGGAACCCGGGGTTTGCAGTTGACAGTAGCGTATCCATCCCAACCACAAAACTCTCTTGGAGCTGAAGGTTGGTGCCTTAAGAAACTTCGTAAAACCGCTAACAAATATGAGCTCACCTATGACAAAACTTATACCACACCACAAACTCAATTAACACAACACTTCACAATCTGCGTTTGGGTTCTTAGGTATGATAGAGCTTGCACGGATCATTTCAGAGATTTCTTCAACTCCTTCAACTAAAAAAACTGCATATTTATTCAATTTTGAGCTAATAATAGACTGCGCTCTTTTTAGCACGTTTCTAATTTTTGCACAGTTAACAACGAATGGCTGAGCGAACAATTCTAGCAAACCTGCTCGAAGAAGCATAATCTCGTCCATCACTTTTTTTAAATAAAGCGATTGATTACTCAGACGAATTAATTTGTAGAAAATATATTTACACCAAAAAACAGCATAACATCGCTAAAATTTCGCAATAATTCCGAAATTATTTACCGATACATGGATATACATACCGAAATTATATACAAATATCAGGGGTCCACAACTTGTTCTGTCAAACTAAATACCAAGGCCTTTGGATGGAATCGAGCGCCTGCTTCTTCAAGTTAAGCATATATTTGTTGACTAATGCGGCGTTCACGTTATAAGGTCCCCAACGTTTGGAACCCATGTACAGCACACAGTGTCAGGCACACTGTTCGCAACAACGTGTCTTAGACACCCCATGTTTTTAATAAATTTATTCAAAGGTAGCTAGTTACACGCGTTACAACTTCTCGACAGTGTCAGGCACACCGTGTCTTCTGGTAGTTTTATTGAGAGTATTCGGAATTATTTGAGCAATGTTCATATGGGCTAGATATAAATATCGTAAATTTAGGAAAACTGTACAGGACTGATGACTAATAAACCGTATTAGCTACGGAAGGTGTCCGTTATAGTTAATTCGCGCCAAATTGGTAGCTAAGAGTGTATAGGACACTGTCAAGAAAAAATGTAGTAGCTAGAGGTATGTAGTACAGCCTTGGCAACTGATTTACAGTATGGGTGTCACCCTGACTGTCTATACGGCAGGGTCGCGACTACAGGGGGACAAAAGTTTCAAACATCGGGAACATTATAACGTGAACGCCGCATAACGTACCTATTCTCTCGATAAACTACATTCATAGTGCAATTTACGTTATTTAAAATTAAAAGTAATATTTTCAGCTAGTTAGTATCTCGGAAGTCTTATGACATCAATTAGTATGTATTTTTCCAGTTCTGTCTAGATTAGATTTACAGCTGTCGTATAACTCTAGTCAAACGTTTGTACCAGTTATGAAGCACCGTTGTATTTTAAAGTATATAATATTTCAATGGTTTTACAGATCCTGTTCCAATAAATTTTGGATAGATATTTATAATGCATCACGTAAATTAAGAATGTTTCCAATTAGCCTGTTTATAAAATTTGCTAATTAACATTTTGAACTGCAGGTGTTGCTTATACGCCGTCAGCTATCACATCCAATGGATTTGACCTAACGATTCCAGCTTGGCGTGTAGGTAAGAAAATAAAACATTTTGAACTGCAGCTGTTGCTTATACGCCGCCAGCTATCACATCCAATGGATTTGACCTAACGATCCCAGCTTGGCGTGTAGGTAAGAAAATAAAACGTTTTGAACTGCAGGTGTTGCTTATACGCCGTCAGCTATCACATCCAATGGATTTGACCTAACGATACCAGCTTGGCATGTAGGTAAGAAAATAAAACATTTTGAACTGCAGGTGTTGCTTATACGCCGTCAGCTATCACATCCAATGGATTTGACCTAACGATCCCAGCTTGGCATGTAGGTAAGAAAATGAAACATTTTGAACTGCAGGTGTTGCTTATACGCCGTCAGCTATCACATCCAATGGATTTGACCTAACGATCCCAGCTTGGCATGTAGGTAAGAAAATAAAACATTTTGAACTGCAGGTGTTGCTTATACGCCGTCAGCTATCACATCCAATGGATTTGACCTAACGATCCCAGCTTGGCATGTAGGTAAGAAAATAAAACATTTTGAACTGCAGGTGTTGCTTATACTCCGCCAGCTATCACATCCAATGAATTTGACCTAACGATCCCAGCTTGGCATGTAGGTAAGAAAATAAAACATTTTGAACTGCAGGTGTTGCTTATACGCCGTCAGCTATCACATCCAATGGATTTGACCTAACGATACCAGCTTGGCATGTAGTTAAGAAAATAAAACATTTTGAACTGCAGGTGTTGCTTATACGCCGTCAGCTATCACATCCAATGAATTTGACCTAACGATCCCAGCTTGGCATGTAGGTAAGAAAATAAAACATTTTGAACTGCAGGTGTTGCTTATACGCCGTCAGCTATCACATCCAATGGATTTGACCTAACGATCCCAGCTTGGCGTGTAGGTAAGAAAATAAAACATTTTGAACTGCAGGTGTTGCTTATACGCCGTCAGCTATCACATCCAATGGATTTGACCTAACGATCCCAGCTTGGCATGTAGGTAAGAAAATAAAACATTTTGAACTGCAGGTGTTGCTTATACGCCGTCAGCTATCACAACCAATGGATTTGACCTAACGATCCCAGCTTGGCATGTAGGTAAGAAAATAAAACATTTTGAACTGCAGGTGTTGCTTATACGCCGTCAGCTATCACATCCAATGGATTTGACCTAACGATCCCAGCTTGGCATGTAGGTAAGAAAATAAAACATTTTGAACTGCAGGTGTTGCTTATACGCCGTCAGCTATCACATCCAATGGATTTGACCTAACGATCCCAGCTTGGCATGTAGGTAAGAAAATAAAACATTTTGAACTGCAGGTGTTGCTTATACTCCGCCAGCTATCACATCCAATGAATTTGACCTAACGATACCAGCTTGGCATGTAGGTAAGAAAATGAAACATTTTGAACTGCAGGTGTTGCTTATACGCCGTCAGCTATCACATCCAATGGATTTGACCTAACGATCCCAGCTTGGCGTGTAGGTAAGAAAATGAAACATTTTGAACTGCAGGTGTTGCTTATACGCCGTCAGCTATCACATCCAATGGATTTGACCTAACGATACCAGCTTGGCATGTAGGTAAGAAAATAAAACATTTTGAACTGCAGGTGTTGCTTATACTCCGCCAGCTATCACATCCAATGAATTTGACCCAACGATACCAGCTTGGCATGTAGGTAAGAAAATCTAATAGGACGATATAATTTAATATTTCTATAAATCAACAAACGAGAATTAACAAATCCTGACGCATAATAGAACCCGTGATTCTTAGCAAACAACAATAATATTCGAGTAATAGCAATATAAGATGAGTATTGTCTGAAAAACGTTTGGTATGCAATGATTCTGTAAATTGAGAGTTATATATGAAAAATTATACACAATGAAGATAATGAACAAGTAAAAACTAAAATAATGGAAAACATCAGTCATAAATAAAACTAGTGATACGAATGAATTCTATGAATCTATATAACAATAGATATAACAAAGATCATATATATATATGTATATCATATATATATATATATGTATATATATACAAATTGTAATAATTAAGTAGTGAATAAAAACATACATAGACATGCTATTAATTTACCAGTTTTTCAATTTTACAATATTATATTAGAAAAATAAAACTTAATTTAAAACTATTTCGGGTTTACAAGGACGAAATGCCGCTAAATATAGGTAACAGGTCAATAAATCCAGTAAATCTGAACTGAAAGTATACTGCGAAATTTTGTAATTCTTAGCTCAAGAAAGGTTAAAATTTTATTAAATACGCTATAGGCCCCAAGGGTACGTTTCCTAGGATTTGGTAAAAGCTGAAAATAGTATTGTAAGGGAGAAATTTTGATATTTTATAGCGGCCAGAAATTTTGAAACATTCAGCCACAAAGTTTTAAACCTTAATATAAAAAGTTTATAATAAAAGTTTATTTATACATAAAATCTATTTTTAAGTTTTACAGTGAAGCTTTCGGTTTGAAACCTTGAATAAGAGTGAAAAAATTAACCAAAATTTCATATAAAAACAATATCAAACTTAGTATTGTCATGAACAATATCAAACAATAACAATTTTACTGGATAGTTCAATTTCTCTATGATATAATTTTATCAAAAAAATGAAACAAGGATCAGATTCTGATTCTGATCCTTGTTTCATTTTTTGATAAAATTATATATATTATCATAAAAAAATTGATAGGAGATAGAGAGAGGTCTGCAGCATCTCACTACGCTAGGATATATAGCGTAGCTGAACACGCTGTGATCGGCGCCTGTGGTGTAATGGTAGCGCGCTAATCTTGCAAGCGAGATCAGGGTTCGAGTCCCGGCTGGTCCAATGTATGATCGCTCATGGAACGTTTCAGGTCAATTGGTCAATCGAACAAGTGGAACGAACGTTTTACTGAGGCTCAGTTTGAGGACAAAATAAAACCGTATTAACTTTTGTTCAGTATTTGATTCTGATCCTTGTATCGTAAAAGCAAATACTGAACAAAAGTTAATACAGCTAATGTCCTGCAACTGAGCCTCACTAAAACTTTTCTCTCACTTGTTCGATTGACAAATTGACCTCTCTCTATCTCTCGATGCGTCGTTGTCTCTCAATCTTTATCTTGGGAAGCGAAACAATATGACTGATTATAACAAATGACCCTAAACTAAAATGTCGTCGGCTTCAGTGTGCGTATGAGTGTGTTTGAGTTAACTCTTGAAGCAAACTGTCAAAATCGCAAGCCCATCATGGTGCCATTTTAAAACTGACCATCTTCTTACTATAACAACAACCAACTACTATGACTACTACTATTTACTCGTTTAAAGATGAAAGAAACGTATGACAACAAAACTAAAAGCCAATATGTCGGAATACTAACCAATTTTCTAATTTTAGTTGTCATCATTGCCGTCGATGTGGGCATAGAATAAAAGTCGATCATCTTCAGAATAAGTGGACACGATTTGTATAATGGGACAAGTTTCCCATGGGGGGTCCTAGCGCCCGAAAAAAATGCTATATATGCAGTATTTAATCGTATAGTTGTAAAGAATATGCTATAGTATAATTCTTCTTAGAAACTATTTACTAGTTTTTTTGTTTTTGTATCTATACTGACAGATTTGAGTAATCAAACTTTAACACAATTTTGTATAATTTTTCAACGTTGAACTTGTGGTAAAGAATTTTGTATGGGTGAAATTTAAGAGAATAGTAGTACAAACTTTAGTATGATTGCATATTTTCAGCGACCTCACCTAACATTGTGCAGCTATAGAGAACTTTTCCAGCGATAGAAAACACCCTTTTATATTAAAATTAAATAATAAATTCTTTTAAATTTCGCCTTGAAATGGCACATTGTCAATTGTATGCTAAGAACATACCTATTTGAATGATAAATAACATAAAAATTACATACATATAACAAATATACTGAAGATTTAGGGTATTTCCATACTATCACATATTTAATATTACTCAATCAAGCTATTATGTATCATATGTCGCACAAAAATTATTGCATGTCTTATATAAAATTTCTTAAGGTTCACTTAAGCCTATTAAACTATATAAATTTTGTTTCGGATATGGCTAATATATGACATATATTAAAAACTTGTTGTATTAAAATGGTTTCTAAAATAAGTTTGTCAAATTGGATGAAACTTTAAATCAAAAAGCCGATGATGGTTGACTCTGCTGAAGAATGTGATACTATTCAGATTTTAGTAAGTTATGCGGCGTTCACGTTATAGTGTACCCGCTGCTTGGAACTTTTGTCCCCCTGTAGTCGCGACATACCCATACTGTAAATCAATTGCCGAGGATGTACCACACACCCCTAGTTACTACATTTTTCTTGACAGTGTCGTACACACTTTTAGCTATCAATTTGGCGCGAATTAACTATAACAGACACTGTCTGTAGTTAATGCGGTCTATTAGTCAACTGTCTTGTGTGTTTTTTCTAAATTTACGATATTTTATCTAGCCCATATGAACTTTGCTCAAATAATTCCGAACACTGTCAATAAAACTGCCAGAAGACACGGTCTGCCTGACACTGTCGAGAAGTTGTAATACGCGTAACAAGCTACCTTTTAATTTTTTTAAAAACATGGGGTGTCTAAGAAACCTTGTTGTCGACAGTGTGCCTGACACTGTGTGATGTACATAAGTTCCAAACGTTGGGGACATTATAACGTGAACGCGCCATTAGCGGCCACAGTGGTTTGTCGCGATTTTTGACGTTATTCCCTAGGTAAATGATCCATAATGTCGGCAGTATACACAACTTAGCCCACCCCAGGTACTTAAACCATAGTCATTTTACGCCAACAACCAAATGTACAGCCAACTCATGTTCTTAGACCGCCGAATCCTTCGCTTTTGAGTGCTTTGCTAATGGTTGCGGTGCTTTTGGCGTTATCTTCGCTAGACATACAAGCCACATTGTCAGTCGTAAACATGACTACACTGAAACGTCCTGAACACCAACTTCAAATCCCTCCGAGGACCACCAAATTTTGACTCCAAGTGCCATGTGCTTGACTACTAAAGACCACTTAAAAATAAGGTTGGAAATTATTTCCTAAATTGTGAGGTAAAATTTGGTGAAAAGCAAAAATTTAGCGGCCAAGCGCATATGGTGGAGGTTGGAATTTTGTGGTCTGAGAACACGACGAATGTATAAATTTGGAAGTCCAAGAATATAGCGGCAGTGATCATGTTTATGTTCGATAATTTTTTCGTGTACCCAATGAATCATGTCTAATTATAATAAAATGTATAACAATGTTTTATCAAATAAATTTCTACCTGCCCGAAAATCGATGTGTAAAGTTTTAGACTCATGTACTGTCAACGAAAGCCATTTTACTCTGCAGTGCTATGAGAAGCTTTATGTGTTAGCGGACCGTTTGTTGCCTAAATCCTGATATAGCAAAGTGAACGATCAAACTGATGTTCAAAGAATGCGACCGAAAAGATCTGATCAGGCTAGCACATGTATATTATGTGTAACTATTCACACTGTATCATATTCGATCCGATAGCACATACATATATACAATCTAAGTTATTTAGATTATTTAAATTTATTTTATTAATCAATATTAGATGATGCAGTGTCAAAAATACAGACATTATATACACACGGTACATTGTCGGATGCAGACAGTGTTAAGATTGAATCGGATGTATTATGATCAGAAAATGTTCAATCAGACACAATATGAACACTGTGTAATTTAAACATCATAACAGGAGTTAGTGATTCTTGTGTGAGCGAAACTTTTGGATTTCGGCAGTAAAGTGCTCATTTTGTGGTTCATCATTATATTGAAAAAAACGTTTCAGAAATCACAAAATCTTTTTCGATATTTACTTTTCAAGCAAAATCACGAAATAGCGAAATTTATTTTTTTTCGTTCCCATTTTCCATCTAATCCGATAAGACGTCTATTTCTACATATGTTTTGCAATGCACCTAGCTGCCATCAGAAAACTCGGCCCATAATTACGTTTCTCTCACGAATAATTATATAATTATGTCAATATTATAATTATATTATAATTTCTAATTATATTATAATTATAAATATATTATAATTATGTCAATAATTATGTATCCTCCAATAATATTGTACTCCTCCAGGCTTATCGCCCACATTAAGAAGCAGTAAAAGCATCCCTCATACTGTATACCCAAAAAATCTTAATTTAAAATTTTTACTGAAATATATATCAATATTTAAACAAACTTAAATACATATCTTTCTGTGCCAAAAACTAAACAATACAACACAAAACCTTTAATTCTATACCATTTACAATGGCGTATGGTTATAGTCAATGTGCTTTCAGTAAAAATACTATGTTAGCAGCGTGAAATGTTCGTTTGATCAATTCTAAAAAACTAGTCGAAACTAAAATTAACGCAGATATAGTAAAAATGTCTTTATTGAAAATTCTTTGATCCGTCTCAAGCAATTTCATCTACAAGCGTACTCTTCTAACCACGCTCTGAACGACATGCTATACGTTTTATGCCGCAAAAAAGCCTTTCACACAATTTCCATAATTGTTTATTTCAGTATTGTAGCTGTGCCCGAAATACCATATTTTCAGTAGCAACACTGGCAAAATAATATAACAAATCAGTATTGCGATCATCAGTTTATTTAATCAGTAATATTAGCTTCATAAAATATTTGTTAGCTGAAATGTGAAGCTAAAACATATCGACGAATATGCCTATGGTTCACACAAAACGATCTGGCTAAATTTAGAATAGAATACATCCATCCATTGAAAATATATTAATTTTATGGTTTAGTCACGATTTTGTGGGTTTAAAGACACATGTATATATATGTTTATTTAAATAAACATATCTGTATAAAATACACAAAGGTGTAGGTGTTTTATTCTCCTACATAGAGTACATGTTATATATATGTAGGTGTACATCGTACAGTTTAGTTAATTAATTTATTTTTTGTTTATTTACGTATATATTTATTTAATTTATTTATTTATTTATTTATTTATTTATTTATTTATTTATTTATTTATTTATTTATTTATTTATTTATTTATTTATTTAATATATTTATTTTACTTATTTATATATTTATTTATTCATTTTATTTATGTATTTATTTATTTAATTTATTTATTTATATATGTAAAAATAAACAAATCGCTGCGATAAATCCAGAAAACCAATGACATAGCCCAGTCGACGTCAATGTTGGTGGGCTTGCGTAGAAGACGCTTTTTGCTAAATTAACCGGAAATTTCACTAATTGACAAACCGAACCCTACTGAAACACATCACCGTGCAGTACTCCATACATACTGGATCGTGCGTGCTATTTTGAAGTAGAATAAGAAAAATGTCAGAATTTTTTTGAAAAACCTAATTTAGATAGATTGAAAATTACGATTTCACTGATCCTGATCAATCTGGGATCCTAAATTAGCGTTGTTTGTTTGTTTATTCAACGGACAAACGTTGGACCGTAAATACCAATAAGCTATCCTCCGCCTTACCCACAATTTTAATCTTTTAATGCATGTAGTTGGTCTTCGGCAACTTAACACAATTAGAAGCAGTACATTTCAGCACAGATAGTTGCTCAGCATACGTTTGACTGCGTGTTGTTATTCGCTCGCGTTGTAAGTGTTATCCACCTAGTGGCTCAGTTAGGACAATGTTTCACTACAACCGTGGAATGGTAAGTTGAGAAAATAGACAAAGTATCATTGCCCCGTTGGCTCGTTTGGGAGAGCGTTGGATTTTGACCAGAATATATGCCGGGTATTGGCATCAGGGACATGATGGCTCACCCTCAGGGTCCTTCGAAGTGGGCAATTTGGAAATCATACATGCGAAAATGACTGTTGTAAGTATTATCCGCCTAGTGGCTCAGTTAGGACAATGTTTCACTACAACCGTGGAATGGTAAGTTGAGAAAATAGATAAAGTATCATTGCCCCGTTGGCTCGTTTGGGAGAGCGTTGGATTTTGACCAGAATATATGCCGGGTATTGGCATCAGGGACATGATGGCTCACCCTCAGAGTCCTTCGAAGTGGGCAATTTGAAAAGCATACATGCGAAAATGACTGTTGAAGCCACTATGGCTCTAGTTATCATTCCGAACCTCGTACGGGTCCAAAAGCTGGGGAAACACTGAGCGGCACAGTTTGATTTAAATTTCCTTACATTAGTTTCATTTCATTTTCCTTCCAATCATTCTATATATATGCATTCCCAACATAAGGTTTAATAATAATAATAATAATAAAACATTGGTAACGCGCCTTTTTCGCCGAAGTATGACAAAAGCGCAGGATAATAAATGTCAGGTAAATATGTCATGTATAAACAATTTATATTCTTGAACAAATGAGTTTTCAGCTTAGATTTGAACTGAGCTAAATCAAGTTTCGAATTTCGTAACGCTCTTGGCAAGTTGTTCCATTCCGAAGGTCCCAGATAACAAAAAATATTGTTTCTTGTTACATAGATTCGGACCACTGATGACTGATTCAACACATCAACAATGCAAGATGAGCTGTTTCAGCTTAAAGCATTATAAATGAGCATCAGTATCTCGTATTTGATTCGTCGATCTAGAGGCAACCAATGAAGTTGCCGCAAGACGGGACTTATATGTTCGTGTCGTCGAGTCCCAGAAATCATTCTCGCCGCAGTATGCAGAAGACGACGAAGTGGCAAGAGGTATACAGACTGGAAGCTACCATAAACTGCATTACAGTAGTCAATACGAGACATAACAAGAGCCCTGGCGATTGAATGGGTTGTATCAACATCCAGACGGTTTCGAAATCTCCCTATTTCCTGTAGTTGCCACGTGCAAGATCCTGCAGGTTAAGCGATATGTATAGCAAATGTCAATTTCGTGTCTATGGTCACCCCTAATATCTTGTAATAACTTGAAAATATCTTGTAATGGTTTGGTTTGTATAGGATAGGTATATTTAGGCATATATATGGACAATCGTTAACACATTTATTGGCAATTAAATCCATTAGCTGATCCGTTCTGAAAAAGCTATTGGATTATTTTTTGCAGATAATTCACGCAGTCGTTCGCTATATAAATCTGACCGCAGAAAATTTGAACAATTCTACAACAAATTTTACACTAAATTATACATAATCTGCTATATAACTTAATGTTAACTGTAGTATAACAGTATATATGTTCATTTATCGCGAGTAAACTTTTAAGACAAGAACTATCTTAAATTATGCTTAATGTAGTGATCACATAAGTAATAATTACTGCTAGCGAAACGTCAATTCGTTAGTTAGAATATGAACACAATATAATAACCGTTTCAAGTGGGTCCATGGTGTAGTGGTTAGCGTATATGCTGCGCATGCGGAAGGCCCGGCGTTCGATTCCCGCTGGACCCATTGTTTAGCTTGAATGGCATTTAACAAAAATAGCTAACATAGCTTATATTTAAGAAACACATTCAGGCAGACAAAATTTGTTGGAAATAGATGTAATAAAACATTTAAATTATATATAGTCATATTTATACTATAAACGACATGAAACATATAAATATTACATATATATATTAGGAACTATAAATGTATATGTTGTATTGTTGTATATGTAAATGTATATATGCAGAAATTACTGTTTCAATTAGTGTAATATTGTTGTAATGTCAAAAATACAATTGCATATTTGCATTAAATAATAAATAGTATACAAATTTAGTAAAAAAATAATATAAATGCATTATATATTAAATTGTAAAATGGACTCGTATTAACCTCATAACTTTTACGCCTAATTGCTATATTTTAAAGTTTAAACTACATAGTGTCCAAATTATTAACAATTCAGCGCTTAGACGATTTAGAAATTTTTTGTTGGAGACTGAATGTTGTTGAGTCAAATGAGTCAAAAGACAAGTTAAGAAAACAATTATTTTAAATATGGTTTACCAAAAGTTAATTTGGGTGGGACACGGAAACGTAAATAGCATCCTGTTTCTACCATATATACCATACGAGTCCTAAGTGTCGGACCCCTAAACGAAATTTACATTCAGACCTTCTTGACGCAAGCATAGCCCAACTCAGCTCCAATTAGCAATTATTGGAGACTGAATGTTGTTGAGTCAAATGAGTCAAAAGACAAGTTAAGAAAACAATTATTTTAAATATGGTTTACCAAAAGTTAATTTGGGTGGGACACGGAAACGTAAATAGCATCCTGTTTCTACCATATATACCATACGAGTCCTAAGTGTCGGACCCCTAAACGAAATTTACATTCAGACCTTCTTGACGCAAGCATAGCCCAACTCAGCTCCAATTAGCAATTATTGGAGACTGAATGTTGTTGAGTCAAATGAGTCAAAAGACAAGTTAAGAAAACAATTATTTTAAATATGGTTTACCAAAAGTTAATTTGGGTGGGACACGGAAACGTAAATAGCATCCTGTTTCTACCATATATACCATACGAGTCCTAGTGTTCGGACCCCTAAACGAAATTTACATTCAGACCTTCTTGACGCAAGCATAGCCCAACTCAGCTCCAATTAGCAATTATTGGAGACTGAATGTTGTTGAGTCAAATGAGTCAAAAGACAAGTTAAGAAAACAATTATTTTAAATATGGTTTACCAAAAGTTAATTTGGGTGGGACACGGAAACGTAAATAGCATCCTGTTTCTACCATATATACCATACGAGTCCTAAGTGTCGGACCCCTAAACGAAATTTACATTCAGACCTTCTTGACGCAAGCATAGCCCAACTCAGCTCCAATTAGCAATTATTGGAGACTGAATGTTGTTGAGTCAAATGAGTCAAAAGACAAGTTAAGAAAACAATTATTTTAAATATGGTTTACCAAAAGTTAATTTGGGTGGGACACGGAAACGTAAATAGCATCCTGTTTCTACCATATATACCATACGAGTCCTAAGTGTCGGACCCCTAAACGAAATTTACATTCAGACCTTCTTGACGCAAGCAATAGCCCAACTCAGCTCCAATTAGCAATTATAGTAATTATATATGAGCAAAATTACAAAATTATGAAGAAAGTATGAAAAAAAATAACCAGAAATAACAATCGAGGATTGGGAAAATTTTTGGTTAACCCATGCCGAACCCGCCCGTCCCTCACTTGATGGAACCAGTTCCCCCCAAGCCAACGGTTCTTGGGCAATTACGGTATACACTGCACACATTTACAAAGTCTTGCGTTTTTATTGTGACTTTATTGTTCGTAAGCTTTAGGGCTTTAGACTAGATGCTACGCTGGGACCGTCTAATTAACAGGCACAGTATTGCCAAAAAAATTGAACCTTACAAATGAAGTTGAATATAATCAGGTAATACAGGCCTCTAGCTAAGTAATTTAATCGAAACGTAAAATTTAATTCCAATAGTTAAAATAGCTATTGTGAAATGAGTATTTTGAATTTGAGCTTGTGATTTAACAAACACATTAGGAGAAGACAACCATGGATTTCTAACCACCGCTTATTGAGATTGCAATTTGAAAATTTTTGTGTAAAGTAGAATATGTTTAAAATAAGTTCCATCGGGATGAGTCAAAAATTTACTATAAAAACATTATTAGTCTATCCACCTTTATTTCTGTTAGAGAGTTTGGCCGGGACCAAAATAACATATTACTGCAATCGCGTTTCCATTATAGGAGCATCCACTACGATCACGTTCCGCTATATGAAATTATCGAACTTGTCGGAATAATATACTTCAAACTAACGCAGCATATTCGGGTGATCTATATTAGTGGTTTGGCGAGACCTATGGTTTTCAAACCAGCGGTTGTAAATTTTACGCATAAGCTCCACCGCGTAACACTAATATAGTGCCTCTTGTTAAACTTGCACCTTTCGCATGAATTAAATTTATTTTAGCGGAAAATTACTAAAATTATCTGTTAGTAAACAAAATGCTATAAACAGTAATTTGTTTAAACGTTTTTATTAATATTAGTGTTCCTAAAAGTAAATAGTTTAAAATTATTACACAAAATTTATGATTTTAGAAACTAACTAAGTTGTCTGTAAAACAGTTCGTAAACAACTAAACGCTTTGCGCAGTTGTACGGTACTGCTGAGGACACTCCGCTGTTTACGTTCACTCCGTTTCAATAGTCCATAGTTTGTAAATATGAAATGTATATAGTTCATCTTGGCAAGAGTGCATTAGGGAAGAGTATGGTTCTTCGCTGCACTCACATGTAAACCCGTGTTTGATGACGCGGGCGTTTTCGGCCTTACCCCCCAAGTTTCTGGGGGCGGTTTATCAGCAGCTGCTTATGAACGGACCCCCACAGAAATTGGGTGGGTCCGACCGACCCCCTCCAAAAAACTGGGGGGTCCGACAGATCGCCCCAAAAAATGGGATGTCCAAGCTGCCCCCCCCCCAGAAACTGGGTGGGGGTAAGGCCGAAAACGCCCGCGTCATCAAACACGGGTTTACATGTGAGTGCAGGGAAGTGTAATACTCTTCTCTAATGCACTCTTGATCTTGAAATATAGAAAATAGGTAAGTTGTTCTTAAACACAACTAAGTCAAATAGTCCTTAAGAAACTAAGGAGTTGTCTTCAACGATAATGGAAAAGTTAGAAAAGGTAATATACAAAATAAGTAAGTTGTTCTTTAACACTAATAAGTCAAACAGTCATTAAGGAACTAAAAAGGTGGCTAAAACGATAGTATCGAGCACACATCCTGGTTTGTAGAAATAAAATAATCTGACAGAAGTATTTAGAAGCGAGTTGATTATGTTTCTCATTGCACTTTACTGAAACTTCATATAACCCGATCAATGTTTGGCTATGTCACCTTACGCTACTTTTATGCGACATTCACGTTGTAATGTCCTCAACATTTGGAACCTCTGTACAGCACACTTAGACACCCCATGTTTTTAATAAATTTTTCAAAGGTAGCTAGTTACGCGTATTACCACTTTTCGATAGTGTCATGCACACCGTGCCTTCTGGGAGTTTTATTGACATTCTTCGGAATTATTTGAGCAATGTTCATATAAGCTAGATACAAATATTATAAATTTAGAAAAAAAACTACACAGGACAGTTGACTAATATAGACGGCGTCCGTTATAGTTAATTCACGCCAAATTGGTAGCTAAGGGTGTGTACGACACTGTCAAGAAAAATCTAGTAGCTAGGGATATGCGGTACACTTTCGGCAAGTGATTTACAGTATGGATGTCACCCTGATTGTCTATGCGGTAGGGTCGCGACTACAGGGGGACAAAAGTTCCAAACAGCGGGGACATTATAACGTGAACGCCGCGTTAAGCTTCATAGTCGTTTAACTTTGTTTACACCTCTGACAAAGAAATACCAAAGCCGTTTTTGCGACTGAATCAAAATCATTTCACCTAGGTAATACCAAGACTACATAAGGGCATAGCTTGATACTTTCCCCTCACTCTAATGTAAAATTGTATCGGATGACACGGCATGTTCGTCTCTGCCCCTCATTTCTGAGGGCATCATGGACTGACACCCCCTGTTTTGTGAAGGGCAGGGTAGCTCCATCCCCTCTACACTATTTGGAAGGTCCCCTTGTTATTTTCAACTGGCCATATCTCAGAAGTGGGGGCTGGGAGCTGAAGATGGCCTCCGACTTTATCTCCACAAATTGAGGGAGAGTTCAGAGCAACCATTCCACAAAATGTGAGAGGCCAGCATATGAAACCCCGCAGAAATGAAGTGGGTATACCCAAATATATTCGTGTCATCCAACACAGGTTTACATTAAAGTGCAGTGAAGAGTCATACTCGTCTCTTATGCAGTTTTGGTAATACATAGCGATACTTCGTTCAGTGTGTGTGACGTTACGCTACGTCACTAAACTACTGAAGTTAATCATATCTTTCTATACAAAAGTTTTCTGAGTAACTAATTTTTACCAGTTGCGTTGTCTCAAAATTTTGGAGTTTTTGGCTGAATTGTTTTTTCGATGGAGACGATATAGCTAATATTCACGGCATGAATGCTGCTAATTTGTTACATAATATAAATATGCCCTAAAATTTTTATTATACTAGTTCCATGATACAGATGGAAAACATATTTTGGTGTGAAGAACATAATTAGGGACAGCAGGTCGGCATATAATAGTATAGGTCACAAGTTAGGTAGTATATAATTTTTGGCAAAATTTGGCGTGTCTGCTATGTTAGCTATTTTTGTTAAATGCCATTCAAGCTAAACAATGGGTCCAAGCGGGAATCGAACGCCGGGCCTTCCGCATGCGCAACACAGAACGTGAAGCTCATGACACCATGGACCCACTTGAAACGGTTATTATATTGTGTTCATATTTTAGC
>JASANE010008326.1:0-11660 GCA_030248225.1 Trileptium ribeirensis | reverse complement strand
GCCATTTTCCCATTACAATCAAGTACTGTAGAAATGATCAAACAAAGACGTTCGATGATTGTCGGTGAAATTGTTGTCGCACCGCATGCGACATTGACAAAGCTGTTTTTCCTGGTACTCGACGATTAGCACCAATTAATCGAACAAGATGATTGATATGTTCTTCGCCTCGTTGAACAGCTATTTTTCGTTTGACTTACTTTCCATCCTGGCTGGCAGAATTGTGTGTGTTACTGTTTTTTTGCGTTTTCTGGACCCACTTCCTGCAATAGCTGCTTTGGTGTCGCTAGTACCATGATACGATTGTTTATGTTGTCACTGTTGTTATTTTGACGTTGTCATTATCGTTATTGTTGACGTAGTCAATGTCATTTTTGATGTAGTCATCGCCGTCTTCACCAGAATCGCTCTCTCCATGACCGCGATTCGTGGGGTTGGTAGTTGATATTATTCCCATCGAGCAGTACGTAACTGAACGAAAGAGACGCGCATATAACAAAATGAGTCGTTGAAGGAGGAAGGATGTCAACTTTTTTCAGCATCCACTGCTAGAGAACATCTTCCCTGAGGTCATCTACCCTGTGAGGCCACATCTCCCCACTTCCACCGTTCCAGGCTATCTCTTCCTTGAGACCCATAGGCGTCAACAAGTATGTTATATGGTATCCAGGAACTGATCGACTTGTCGACATGGTATAGTAGACACATCCAACTTCTACTTATTAGGGGTCGGAGTCTCCCTGAGGGTCGGGTGCAAATATGATTTAGGGGAGGGGTTGCGATTCATAAGGGGTAAGCCCAACTCCTCCATATAGGGCCTGGCATCTATGCACTATTATACAATATATGGCGTAAATGACCATGTCGTTTATGTTGCATTGTATGTCCTGTCGACTACCATAGACCATGATATGGTCACGATTATACAAGGACAAAACATTCATATGGTGGTTCATATATATGATAAGCACCGAATTATTTGTGCTATTTTACATTTTGTATTCTTCAGCTATGAGAGTTGATGTCATTTCTATTTGAAGATTTGTGTTGAAATTGAATGTTAAGTAAGTATTGAATATAGTAATTTTCAGACAGTCAAACAACTATGGAACGCATAACGGTGTAAGCAATACAAATTCACCTAATATTAGTAAACCGGTATAAGAGAACATTTTCTAGCACTTTAACTTAAACCCGTGTTCGATGGCTTGAACGTTTTCGGCTTTACGCTCCTAATGTATGGATTAGAGACAAAGTTCTGTGCCAGCGTCCAATGAAAACATTTGAAAATGGAAAACATTTCTTTGGTCCCTCCCACAAAACGGGGTATGACCTATCTTTCACAAAATGAGCGATTGTCCATGCTACCCCCTCCCCCAAAAAATTGAGGGAGTCGGTGAATTTTGGACCCTCCAAATAAATGAGGACAATTAGGTCAAAAGGGCACGTGTCTTCAAGCATGGGTTTATATTATAGTCCTAGTTAGTGCGATACTCTTCCTTTATGCATTCTTCGTACTAATAACAAGTTTATCCGATTAATTCTTCAACGTGATCATACAATGTTGTAGCCGACGCAGAGATCCACATAATCGTAGCCGTGGACATGAATGGCAGTCCATTAGTTTATTATGGAAATCTTGTATGTCAAACAATATTACTGATTCTTGTTGTTGAAGCCTCTGTATGTTGCCATTCCGTTGTACTTTTCAGAAATCGCAAACTGTTGTCCGCTTAGGTCCTGCTGAGAACTGAAATTATATTGATTGTTATGATTATACCTCAACAGTCCTCAACATTTATACCTTTCCAGTTTATTAATATTGGTTCGTTACGCCACTGGAACGTCGCCCACTAAAGCGTTTGGTCAGACAGACCTAGACAGCGTAAAGGGGAGAAATTGTGGCCTCTTAATCGGAGCCTAAAATAACTTCATTTTATATTCATAAAGCCACTCTACAGTATTTATCTTTGACTATTGTAACCAAATTTGAAGTCAATTATCAGTTATTTATGAAATTATTATGTCCGGACAGCATGTTAAAATGACCTTTTCATACGAACGTCTGTTTGAAATCTCCCGAATGACACAGTAAGACAATCAATAGTTTACACATTTTTCCTAATAACATACAATATTTCTATACCAACTATTTTGTTATGGTTGATACCATTAGTTTGGAACGATATCTTGCCAAGAATCCTAGAATTTAATTAGTTTTAGAGCTCGTTCCTTGATACTGAAACAGAGCCGAACAAATATCTCAGTGTTTCCGATTATAATTCGGTTCTTAACCACTTTTACCTGAGAGGCGGAGGTTCTGGCAGCTCGAGCACACAGTTTTTTGTTCGACAAGCGTTGTTAATCATCAAACCACACGTGTTTCTTCGTAAACGACTGCGTTCTCAAAGGAGCATGATGATCAAGAACCACCTCTCCACCTGCTGTCATTTTCTTTGTTTTCGACTCATTCTTTGTTAAATTCCAATTCGGGCTATCCTGGGCCATATACGATTCAGCGTTACTATTATTATTTGAGCCGGCTGCTGAAATAGCACCATTCTGCTGAAGACAACATCGGGTTAAAATAATGTCACTACTTAGCGATAAATCGCGATGCCGATGAAATTGCTGAGGATGACAGTATATTTCAGCAGTTTCCATTAGCGTTGCCATGTTTTCTATAGTAGAATTTTTAGTTAAATTTTGAACGTTGTCATAAATTCCTGATGATAAATTGTGACCGCCGTTTCTAGTATTTAAGTGTGATGCGCCTATAATTGTTTCGTTATTGTTTGCTATCGTAGGTTTGGAAGCAGAAGGTGTTACTTTGACCGTAGTTGCAGCTTTACGCTTTACCAATAATGTAATTTCAGTCACATGGTTCGAGCATGACGGTTTATATGAGGATTGTACTCCGCTTTCCATGAGCGGTGAAAAGCTGTTTTCGTCAGGCGAATGTTTTTGAGTAATCTGTCTGTTTGTGCAACTGTCGACTTTATCCAACTTATCTTGATTATAGTTGTGGACTGTAGCGCTGACATCGTGCTGTCTGGAGGTGGGTGAGTCGGTGATTTTGGAACGATTAACCCTGTCGGCTTTACTGTGATCATGTGCATCAGTTACTTTCCGTTGATAGAAATGTTTGGCACAATAAGGTTGTGGTCCTTGATGAAAATAACGATGAATTGTTTGTGATGACATTGCAGTGAGTTGATGGTCAGTGAACGGGCCTTTCACGACTACAACTGGTGTCTCTCCGTCTTTTTCCAATTTCAAATTATCAGTGTTGTTACGTTGTAACGGTGGGAAAACGGCATTTGGATTGTAGTTGAAAGATGTCATTGATTTTGGATATCGCATGTAGGGTTCAGATCTTGATTCTAAAACGCATATAATGCAACGTAATAATGAAAGCCGCTGCTGATTTCTGTATTCGATTGGTCAATCACCGGTACAGGACCTAGTAGATTCCAGAAGACGTAAAATCTATTGCTGTTCGTCAGGTAAGACTTGCTCACCAATACTGTTTTTGAATCTCTGTACAAACTTTCCTTTTAAAACGCATATAATATACATTATGCTGATGTAATGACATATGCTAACAAAGAAATCTGCTGTTAACTTCTATCTACACGAAAATTATCATTCACATATGTAACACCTACTGGCAGCTTTAGACGACGCTAGATTATTATGTTCTTCACCAATTTATAGCCAGTTTTCTCCACACACAGTGTTTCATGATGACTGAATGCATAAACGACTTTAAAAGGTTTCACTCCGTTCAATGTTTAATTAAGCTCTTTAGAAATCGAAACTTAAGTATTCGGTCTCCTACACCACAAATCTATGTGATTCACATAGCAACATGGTGTCCAGATGCGATTTATTTGGTGATTTCAGCGCTTTTTAAGTCAAAAACAATGACAGTGACAATTATTATTCAAAGAATGCCTCAAATTTCAAATAGTGCTCAACATACATTAAATATTAGCACGCTCTTATTTCTAACACGTGCAGCGTTTGCGTGTTTATTCAGACAAATAACTTGTATCTAAGAATAACTTGATCCGCGATTTAAATCATTTAAGAAATCGCAATACGAGATATTGTCTCAAAGCTTCGTTTATCTTCAAACCAATACCAGTTTTATACCATACCAATATACCAATACCAAGAAAATAAATTAGCGTGATAACAGTTCGCCACATGAATTTTATCATGTTGCAAAGATAATTTAACAATGTTGACCGAATATAAAACGATGATAAAAAGACTAAATGTTATTATAAAGTTAGTAAGGTATTCCAAAATATAGCACAACGTATAGTCAATGATCCAATCAATTTGAACAAGATTCTAAATTGACAAGCGATTAAGAAACCATATCATATGCAAGTACCAATAATCACCACGCGAAGCTTTGGAAAATTCAAAATTTATGTATATATTAATCCAGTAGCTTTACAGAGATAACCGGGGATCACTATTAAAATACTTTATAACAAATATATATCTGATATATATAATAATATTTTTATAAAGTTTTACTGCGATTTCCTGCAGTCAATGAAACTGTGCGATGCGGATGCTTCAATAATACTGCGTTTGTTGTTAATCTTCACATGTTGAACTAATGTTGTTGTCTCCTCAGAATGAATGCACTCGGATAGCAGAATGAAAGGAGTGACCATGTAAAGCCCACATGAGAAACATCCCGTAGGGTGCAGTTTGCAAAAAGTGAATTAAGTAACCTATACGGCTAAGTTTCAAGGCTTCATTTTCTGTATTTGACATTTTTATACTTCCAAGATCCCTTTATTGAGATTCCGCTAACCGTACATTTTAACCACTCGCCACCCAAAGTGTTACCTGAACCCCATCGAATCAGAAATTAGTCCAAATAAACCGATTAACCAATGCGTACTTAGCGGTATCCTGCGCCTTGGCGTAGCTATATGAGCGCCGAATGCTCCATAGTCAGCGGCCGCGTTCACACTACACTGTCGGACCAGGCGACGAATTGTACGACGGCCACGTGTAACTGTTCGCTGTTGCGATTGAACTATACGCGGACACAAATTTAGTGTGAGTGTAATCGAAATAATTAGTGCTATGATTATTAGCATTACGACTAAAATGGGCAGATACGGCCCGTCGGCAAACGAAAATGCTTGCGTGTCGCCTGAAAAAAATTTAAAAAGTTAAACTTTAAAAAATTTGTTTACGAAAAAGGTGAAGCGTACAATTGTCAAATATTGTCTAAAATCGTCACCTATTATGAGCATACAGGATGTCTCACGTAAGGGACCCTATTTGTTTTGTCAATAACAGCTTCAATGCCAAAGAGAATTAACTGTTTTTATAGGTCCTTCACATTGTTACTTGGTTTTAATTTGTATGAATTTCAATAAAATCGTAAACACAGTCATGGGTGGGGGTCACTAAAACCGAGACACTCTGGTTTGCAACATATTCTTTCCGAGAAATGCGGATATGCCCATTGGGTAGAATACTTGCGCTTGGCACATTAACAAAAATAAGGACAATGTCAAAGAACACGATATTCAGTAATTTTTTTGAATAAAATTTTAACTTTTCGGTAGACACAGTGGATAAAGTTTCATCCATAGCTAGAATGTGGTAGTATAGGCTTGACTAGCTACTTTTTATTGCATTGAACATATCCTGCCCTGCCACAACCCATGATTCAAAACATTATTAAATGCTAGTCTTAAAACTAATTTTCACGCAAGTAGGATTAATTTACTAAAAAATAATTAACATGGAATCGGGCCGTTCATGAACCACGATCAGAATGTTGTGTATTGCTGTAGTCGGCTCTCAATGGTTTGCAGGACAGCGCGAAATCAGTATGGAAACCATAGAGAAACAGGCTAGGCACAAAATATCGAACCTGAATCCAGTTTTGAAAGCAGAATATGGATCCGGAGATATATATAATAAATGATTTTTGTTCGAGCAAAATTCTAGCTAACCTTTCAGATACTGTAGAATGAAGTGCAAATTACAGACGTGTATTTTAGAATAGCCATTAAAATTTCTGTTTTGGTGTTGCTGTAAACGAAAAGAACATAACTAAAAAACTATGACTCAGACGGACACCACTGAATTGTATGTAGCGCTGAAACATAACCGACTAGTTCAACATAACAAAGACGCAATGTGATCGTAAATTGCGGCAGAGCATTCGCTAAAACACAAAAATTGGAACTATCCTAGCGAATCTCCAAGACGCAATACGCTATCGTCTTACTGGGGATTTATAGCAAGGATACTCAGAAAGAAATTTGAACCTCAAATGAAATCATCACAGTATTTTATATAGTTCCTCCAATCTTTATTATAGGCCAACGCTGTTCATAAAGTTTTGTAACGAGCTAGGTTTAAAGGTTATAATATACAGATTAGATTAAACTTCCAACCTTCATTACACCGTTCTTCGTCGTCGCTGTACAAACAATTTTTGTGGCCGTTGCATACTAGACCATTTGGTATGCACGTTTCGTCACGACATCGATAGAAAAACGATGCTTCTTCGTTGCAGTTTTTGCTTAAAAGCGCTAAAAGGAAGTTCGTGGCACTTTGAAAATTCATTCATGTATGTACACAGGGATTTCGCTTAAAAGATGCATTTAAAAAGTTAAATTTTATAAATGTATCCTAGATGTATAACAGCTTTAAATCCAGCTTCGACGAAGCTGGTTGATTATAAACAGAAAGCTTAAATAATATTTTAAAACTGGCTACGATTTTCTGAAACTACTTCTTCCCTAGCTATTTTGCAAAGCATTGAATCTTTGCTACCTAAGCCAAGATCGTTTAGAGTCTTGCAGCTCAATTGCGTTTTTCTGCCGTTGCAATCACTCAAGCATGGTATTATCGACATGTGTTTTTATTGTGTTATATATTTCGAATCAACGACGAACACGGACGGTGGCTGAACAGTTTCGAATGTTGCCAAATTGCCAAATCACATTGGCAAGCAACGACATCGCTTCAAGTCGAACATTGTTATACAGCGGGGTCAACGCACAAACGATTCACCAGACAATAATTTGATTTTGAATCGGTGCGCGAACGAGCAAAACAATGTCCACGTCTTGAGCGTTATCCATGCGTCCATTGAAGACAACCGGTTACATTCAGGTCACGCTACAACTGACCATGCACTCAGCGAAGGCAATACGGTCAGTATAGCACTCCACCGGCAGCAATCTAATCGATACATATCTGGAACTCTGGGTTCAACGAGGGCAAATCAGTTCCAGGAACAACGGCGTTTGTCAACCGCTCAATTGGCAACGACATGGGCGAAACGACAGAAAGCCATCGACACAAGCGATCAACGGTGTTTTCGACCTATCACGATGCTAGTGGTCTTGCGGTTCTTTCGATTGTCGAAGACGACGACACTAATTCGATCCGAGTGCATTAATAACGATCAATCTTTTTTCGTTCGGCAATGACAAAGATGCTGTGATCATTGAATTTTGGAGAATCAAAGCTTCCATCCAAGCTAAACATCAAAAGGCGTTTTTGATTGGTCGTTATCAATCAACTTCCAACGCGATGCGATGTCGTCTTGCCTATGGCTGCGCATGTACGGGGATGTCGAATCGAATCCCGGACCATTCACAGACTTGGACAACCGAAAATGGCCGATATCAGGATAGTCAACGTAACCGACAGCCCCTTAACATAAACAACCCAATGTTCGATCTGCCAAGCAAGAAATCCTACATCATGGCGAAATGCTATCGAACAATTGCTCGCAAAACATCACAAGCTTGCGACAACAAGCGACAAACTACCAATGCCTGATGTCAATTCGATCAAACTGCCCGACTTCTTCTAAATTGATGCCTCAATCTGATTCGAGCAAACAACGTTACGAGGAAATACGTTTCAACATTGTGTTGTTGATAGATGTAGGGTATCTTGTATGCAGCACGATATTATCTGTGTTTTGATGCCATTGATTAGGAGTCTCATAGGTTTTCTAAGCATCAATCTCTCTGTCTAACGCCGATTGCAGTTCGCTGCCACCGTTAGCCAGTAACGGAATATCAGCAGCGTAAATTGTTATCCGTGAATCCAGCACCTGTGCTGCTATAGATAATCGTCGTGCTGCAAACGGTACACATGACACAGTTGACCACGAATCTGAAGAGCGATGGTAGAGTATTGAACCCTGTGTATGCCGCAGAGAATTTCGAACATATCTGGTGTTGAGTTATCACTGCGAGCGGCAGAATAGGATATCCCATATAGTGCTTTGGTTAATTCGGCAGTCTTGATGCCAACTCCGTCTGCTGCAACAACTGTATATGGGAACGGCCAGTGTATCTTATTGACTTCTTTAATAGAATCCCAGGCTGAAATTGGTCAATTTTTGCAATCTTTGTACCATTCTACTCAGGTCGACGAATTGAGTCAGAAAATTTCCATTTAGTACAGATTTATGACAAATATTTTTTCGAATTTTTGGACTCTCAAATGAAGTTATTGCAATTTATGTTAAATCCAAGCCTAAGACTAAACCTAAGTCTTAGTCTAAGGGTAAGTCGTTACTCCATAAACCAATTTTACCGCCATTGGACTCAGCTCGTCAATGCGATTCCATCGGCATATAAAATAATCCAGTTGTCGAGAAAAAATTTTTTTCGAAAGTGGGTACGGACCATAGCAAAACCAAAAGTCGACAATTTTATGTCATAAAGCTAGAGAAAATGGCTATTTCCTGACTCAGCTCGTCCAACTAGGTCGAACGGCACCAAAATTTCTGCGGTACTAATTTGCACCAATATTTGTTTGTTGTTGCTCTATCATTCAAAAATTAAAATCGTGAATTTTCCTTGTGTTCAATACATACATTTATTTGGATGATTGGAAATTGCATGTAACAAGCCTGTCTCATGACGGAATCCTCCTGATTTTCCCCTACGCGACAGGGATATACACAAAACTGAAACACTTGAGCTGCGTTGAATATGGCACATCAGTTTTGTGCGAGTACTAGCATTGGTATTTTAGTTGTGTCACTGATGGGTCAATTTTTATCTGTGGGCCATCCATGAGTCCGTAAAATATTGTGGCTTCAAATTCCTGTGGGTTACCGCAGGTCGTGGGTCACCGTTAGGTGACCCATGTCCATTCCTGGGCAGCACCGTTAAACAGGCCATTTCGTTCCGTGATTGGTGCAACAGCAACCATTGTCAACGATCTCGCGATATCAAACATCTGTTGCGTACTGCGAGTCAAATCAATGACGCAAGATCCTTCGTCTCGGAGCTATTGCTTCGATTCAATTATTTATCCGTAGAGCCATCAAGCAACGCTCTTGTCACACATTCAATTCAACATCACACCACCACTAGTGGTCCGCCGACATTTGCAGTGCCACGTAGACTGTTCCGCGATAATCTACAGGCAACAAAGGATAAATACGTCGAACTCGAATGCACTGGTATCAATCGACGCGGAGAGTCGCCATGAGCAATGCCACTTTATTTGTCAGGAAATCGAATGACGATTTGCGATCACGTGGTGACTACGCAACCTCAATTTTTCAACAATGTCCGATCGTTATCCGATGCCAAAACTCAACGACAATCACCAACTAACAATCAGGATGTCGAGTCTTCAGCAAGCTTTTATTGCGTCAAAGCGTTTCATCAGATTCCGATGGCACCGGAAGATGTCAAAAAACGGCCTAAAAGATCACGCATTCCGCAACACGCCGTTTGTCAAAACATACAGCGACGATGTTCTTATGACAAGCGTTACCGATGACGGACAATGGACTCAAACTTAAACGAGAAAAATACGAATTCTTCAAACTGACATGCGAATTTGTCGTTTCGCTGTATCTAGGGATGAAATTTGTCTGCTCGTGCGAAAAGTCGTCTCGAGGCTTATCGATTCCCGCAGCCAACAACATGAGTGATTTTTCGGTCCGAGTAGATTTTACCGCAGATTCGTCTAAGCCTGCTCCCGAATCGCCTCACCGCTTAACGGCATGACGAAATCGCAATATCAAACAGATGGTCGCATGTCACAAAGTCAAATAGAATAAAATGCTCAGATACCGCCGAAACTCCGGTAGGCCTGCTCCCGAATCGCCTCACCGCTTAACGGCATGA
Organism: Trileptium ribeirensis; assembly: GCA_030248225.1. NCBI lineage: Eukaryota > Metazoa > Nematoda > Enoplea > Enoplida > Thoracostomopsidae > Trileptium > Trileptium ribeirensis. The sequence goes on along the minus strand of JASANE010008326.1, from coordinate 1,491 downwards.
CGAAAACGCAAAATCAAACAGACGGTCGCATGTCTCAAAGTCAAATAGAATAAAATGCTCAGATACCGCCGAAACTCCGGTAGGCACTCTAAAACAGGAAATCATTAAGCTCCGATGCTCGCTTATCCTCAATGTGATGCTCAAATTATCCGTGGGATCATCAAACCAAACCGCTGGTGCAGTTCTACATCGAGTTCTCAATGATGAGCTGCACCCAATTGTTTACTTTTCATGAAAGGTCAGCGACAACGAACAAAAGACGTCAACCTTCGACCGCGAATAGCTTGCAATTTTCCACAGCCTCGATCACTTGGACTGGCTCATTGGTCATCCAGGGACTCTATACACAGACCATAAGCCGCTGAATTGGTAATAGTCTGTAGTTTCAACCTGAAGAATCCGAGTCATCGACAGTGCTTATTACCATCGTATTTCTAAGAATTCGACATTATTATTCGACACGTCGCTTGGCGCCGACAACGTCGTCGCCGGCAGCCTTTCCCAACGGTTGCTGCAGTTCAAGCGACACCGATGATAGATGATAATAAATCAACATCTGCAAACGTTTGTCAAAACAACGACACTGCCAATCTGACGATCTTCTATCAAAGGGCAGTAAATCTGGTACGACGACAAAGATGGGCCATTCCTGCGGATAATATTCTGACAAATTGTTTTGCTTCGCTCCACAGTCTATCGCATGCAGACTACCAGCCGACATTGGTTATTATTAGCCAGTCGTATGCCGGGTATGATAAAAGACGTTCCCAACATGGTCAAAACTCGCGACGATTTTCAATTCGCACAAATCAGCCGCGATACAAGGACGTCAATCAAATTGATACTCACGAAATAACAGTTTGACAATATTCACGTCAACATCATTGATCCAGTACTGCCGAGTGACGGTGATCGATAGGTATTCTCTATGGCCCGAACTGTTGCCCGTAGCGACAGTTGCTTAAACTCTTGTCAAAGTCAACGTTTTGGAGTTCCTATAGTCATCGTCAACGAGCGCGGAGACGATTTCAATCTGCCTTACGGAACGACTTAATCTCGAAATTAGACATCAAATGGTAACGCACAATGGGGTATCACCCTCTGTCGACTGGCGCTATCGAATGTTTCCACTGTATGCTGAAGGTTGTCCTATGCACACAATGTGCATGCCGCAAATATGTTTCGTAATCTACCTTTTGTTCTTCTCGGCATTCGAAGCACTGTCAACAATTCAGTGATTTCTCTGGCACCGCTCAAGTTGGAAGATTGGTTTCACCTTATGAATCCTTGCTCGACTATGCTAAAGGGCGGCGATAAATACGTTAGCAAAATTTGCCGACCTTATGACACAAAAGATCGACGCTATGACACCGCGGAGTAGAAAAAGGCGCACCTTCAACGACACACAGTCAGCATGATTTGGTAAAGGCAAAGTACGTTTAGATTCGGAATGAAACGACGCACAACAACTCGGGCATTCTTACAAAGAAC
>JASANE010008325.1:0-16144 GCA_030248225.1 Trileptium ribeirensis | reverse complement strand
TCGTGAAATGACCCTTAATCGAAAATAATCGAAATTGTTATAAATATGAAATTTATTTAATTGCGCTAAAATCGAAATCGATCGAAATTTCGTTAAATGTCGATTATTTTGCACTTTTTCTGATTACGACTAATTTTTCTGAACATTGAATACATTGTTTCGGCAACCAGCGTTGTGTTGGGCTCAAATTTCTTTTGCGGAAGCTCTAGAGAGGGGACAAATTTTTGACACCGAAAAATATTTCACCTGGTGTCATCGCAGTAAATATTGCATGTACATAGCACATAAATTGTATATTATATATATACTAATTAGAACACTAAACAGGATAGAATGCATATAAGATACAATAGATAAAAATATCTTAGATTTTTCAAAGGATTCAGGGTTCCAGAGGTTTTTTGGTTATTTCTGTTTGATCGGGTTTGGCACGGTATCTCGCCGTAACTTGACGGCCAGCTGATATATTTCCATAGTACGTACTTGTATTTGCGGTAAATAAGGAATTAAACGAAAATTTTATAGAATTAAGGTAATAGCAGAAGAAAATCTATCGAGATAGACTGTCATATTAAACCGTCTCTTTGAAAAGCTGAGTTGTCTCTTGGCTGTTCAGCGTACAGTGACATGCAAATTTACGACAAATCCTGTTATTTCATATATATACCAAAATAAATTTCCCAGTGTTCAATTTTAACACATAAACCACAAAACCTTTACTAAACGAAATTTTATGAAATATCAATTCCGAGCCTTCGGAACTGAGGTCGTCGCTGTTCTGGATCATAAATTCGGGACGGTTGAGAATGTTTAGGCATATACGAGTCACACTTTTGTGGCGTAAAACTTTTCGATCTTTCCAATGAGACCAGTCCCGCCCAAATATGCGCAAAATTTCTGAATTTATTAGGAAATCACTGATCTGGGACTTAAACCGGTACCCTACCCCTATGACCCTTTCAGGCTTAATCTGAACACGGCATGGACATGCTGTGCCAACCTTACGAATTGTAGCACGTAAATTGATTATTCTAAATGCATAAATCCCCATTACGGAAAATATCCTTTAGTTATACCTCAAATATTTAAGTGAAAGCATATACCGTAAGTTGTTATCAGCAATACTACAAAAACAACTTATACTCACCTATAACTAGTGTAGAAAAATTATACTCAACTTCTTTCGAAAATACCCAGATTATTGAAAATACCCAGCCAATTACCCATATTCAAATTTGAAAAAATCCCTGTCAGTCAACCTTGCGTTCCCTTCATAGAACTGGATCCAACAATGCAACTCACCTGCCCTCAAGACACAACCCCAGCACACTTGAAGTCCTTAAACCCGCGCATTTTCTAGCGTAAACTAGGATGGGCTGACTAACCTGAGGCCCGATTTCACCTTCTTCGTTCTACCCCATGCTATTCTATATCAAAATGATCGGCTCGAGAAGCCTAGTCCGAATACCACGATTGACAACTAAGTAGGTATTTTGGGCACCCTTCCTCGTGTCGCACTCCCGTGTGTTTTGGTATCTGGTTGTTTTTCGGAAATTGGTACGATGTTTACCTAATACTTCTTCATAAAATGGTACATAATCTGGTTGACTACGACTGGGATAGATTGGTCTCATTGGCGACAGTTGCTGGTTTACGTCGGCACGTCCTGCATTTCCAAGTCGATCAGCTTCCCCGTCACAATTATCGCAAGTTCCAGTACGCCGTTCGTATAATAAAGGCATGGAACAATCTGTCGGGATTTGTTGTAACAGTACCCACCACTGAAGTGTTTAAACACCGTCTCCATGACTCTGGCTTTTTAAATCGCTTATGACACTGCGGTCTGCCTGCTGCTCTCACTTCATTCAGCATACTACTGAATCAAATGCCGTCGTCAATGAAGCGGCTATCATTCTGGCCCCCTGTGTGACGTAAGGTACAACGCGGCACTTGCAATGGCAACGGGCAGGGCGGTCAGCATTCCGTGATACAAGCCCCCATATGTAAGTATATATCTATATATACAGGAGCCTAGTGACAAGATTCGCGACGTAAGCGGTGATATCATCAGCGATGTGGGCAACGCACAGCACGTTGGCGTTAACACTTCGAGCAGCTACTACTGGCCTGTCCACAGCCCTCCGAAAAGTGGGGGGGGGGGAAACTTCGGGGGGCCCCCATGTTCATTCTCGGGGGAAATTTCAAAGTGGGGGGGATAAATTTTGCTTAAAAATACAAAATATTTCCATATTTTCATGCATTTTTACTACTGTGAACGTACTTTCAAGCTAAAAAACAATATTTTAGCATTATAAATAGAGGTAATTAACGTTTAAAAAAACAATTTGTAAACAAAGAACATAAATTTTCAGACATAAAAAATTTTTGGAATTAGTTGAACATGGGGGTTTCGGCCGAGTGGGGGGGACAGACATGGGGGAAAATCTCACGAACATGGGGGATTTGGAAAGTGGGGGGTCCCCCCACTGTGGACAGGCCAGTACTACAGAGGCCGCCACCTAGACCAAGAATTTTATTCGAAAATCTGGAATCAGCATACTACTGAATCAAATGCCGTTGTCAATGAAGCGGCTATCATTCTGGCCCTCTGTGTGACGTAATGGTACAACGCGGCACTTGCAATGGCAACGGGCAGGGCGGTCAGCATTCGTGATACAAGCCCCCATATGTAAGTATATATCTATATGTACAGGAGCCAGGGGGTAACCTGAAATCCGGTTCCGGCGAAAATTGTGTTCCGGTTCCGGTTCCGGCAAAGGGCAAAAACCATACCGGAACCGGAATCCGGTTTTAAAATTTTGTTTGAAATTTTCCACGTTTTTTGCTTTATCCTGTAATCCAAACATATGTAATATATATTTTCCAATGATCAGCTCCAATACAACCACGCAAAAGAAAAGATTAACTAACCAATTTGCCGTGTGAAACGTTAAGTAGGGCACATAATTTGAACAGGAATTTTTCATAATAACCTACAGGAGTTTGTTAAATCAAAGCCAGGTCGATGTTGTTAGCAGCTATTTTACACATCGAGAAGTCTGAGGGATACGTTTGAATTAAATTCGTTCCATCTCGGTAACAGAGTATGGCTTACGCAGAAGTACTTAGGGTATGCTTGGCTAACACAAATTGCGTTAAGCACCCGCCAGTGCGCTTGTAAAGTTGATAAATCAGTCTAATTTAAAGTAACCTAACGTTATCTGCAACGCAGCTAGAAACTGCTTTCTTGGCAATGAACTGTATTTATTGAAACTGTGCGAGCAGCATCACAGTGTGTCTCATTTATAGCATTCTGATTAGAAAGTTATCATCATTATGATCTAACTGACGGGCACTGTTTGTCCAACGCTAGCCTAGTGTCTCTGACTAGTGATCAGAAAATTACCTTCTATCTATTATTTTCTCTTAGAATCATATAAACCAATAATTTTAAGTTTCCTACAGAAGAACATGCAACAAACCTATGTGTAGTAAAGGGACGCGACTGGAGACAGAGCGAAAGTGTGTATTCTACGCTCCAAGCTTTGTAAGCACATTCGACTTTACGCAGTATACGCAATGGTGTATAGTGGAAGACATTTTTTGCTCTGAATGTCCAAAAACCGACATATTTTATCGATAGATAAACATTATTAGCTTCCTCAGTCTCTTTAAAGTTTCAGAAAGGCAATAATACCGTCGCAATACATTAAGTTTAATGTAAAAGTTATTTTTTATGCATTTTAAATCCACTATACCTTCATTTCTTCTATCATCTGTTTTACTATATATAAATTTCGAAGACCAGGTTCCGGATCCGGTTCCGGATTCGGTTTAAATGTACGGTTCCGGTTGCTGGTTCCGGTTCCGGTTATTCCCTGACAGGAGCCTAGTGACAAGATTCGCGACGTAAGCGGTGACATCATCAGCGAGGTGGGCCAGGGACAGCACGTTGGCGGTCTCACTTCGAGCAGCTACAACTGGCCTGTCCACAGCCCTCCGAAAAGTGGGGGGGAAAGTTCGCGGGGGCCCCCATGTTCATTCTCGGGAGAAATTTCAAAGTGGGGGGGCGATAAATTTTGCTTAAAAATACAAAATATTTCCATATTTTCATGCATTTTTACTACTGTGAACGTACTTTCAAGCTAAAAAACAATATTTTAGCATTATAAATAGAGGTAATTAACGTTTAAAAAAACAATTTGCAAACAAAGAACATAAATTTTCAGACATAAAAAATGTTTGGAATTAGTTGAACATGGGTTTCGTCCGAGTGGGGGGACGGACATGGGGGAAAATCTCACGAACATGGGGAGATTTGGAAAGTGGGGGGTCCCCCCACTGTGGACAGGCCAGTACTACAGAGGCCGCCACCTAGACCAAGAATTTTATTCGAAAATCTGGAATCAGCATACTACTGAATCAAATGCCGTTGTCAATGAAGCGGCTATCATTCTGGCCCTCTGTGTGACGTAATGGTACAACGCGGCACTTGCAATGGCAACGGGCAGGGCGGTCAGCATTCGTGATACAAGCCCCCATATAGTAAGTATATATATCTCTATATATACAGGAGCCAGGGAGTAAACCGGGATTCCTGTTCCGGCGAAAATTGTGGTTCCGGTTCCGGTTCCGGCAAAGGGCAAAAACCATACCGGAACCGGAATTCCGGTTTAAAAATTTTGTTTGAAATTTTCCACGTTTTTTGCTTTATCCTGTAATCCAAACATATGTAATATATATTTTACAATGATCAAGCTCCAATACAACCACGCAAAAGAAAAGATTAACTAACCAATTTGCCGTGTGAAACGTAAGTAGGGCACATAATTTGAACAGGAATTTTTCATAATAACCTACAGGAGTTTGTTAAATCAAAGCCAGGTCGATGTTTGTAGCAGCTATTTTACACATCGAGAAGTCTGAGGGATACGTTTGAATTAAACTGGTCCAACTCGGTAACAGAGTATGGCTTACGCAGAAGTACTTAGGGTATGCTTGGCTAACACAAATTGCGTTAAGCACCCGCCAGTGCGCTTGTAAAGTTGATAAATCAGTCTAATTTGAAGTAAACTAACGTTATCTGCAACGCAGCTAGAAACTGCTTTCTTGGCAATGAACTGTATTTATTGAAACTGTGCGAGCAGCATCACAGTGTGTCTCATTTATAGCATTCTGATTAGAAAGTTATCATCATTATGATCTAACTGACGGGCACTGTTTGTCCAACGCTAGCCTAGTGTCTCTGACTAGTGATCAGAAAATTACCTTCTATCTATTATTTTCTCTTAGAATCATATAAACCAATAATTTTAAGTTTCCTACAGAAGAACATGCAACAAACCTATGTGTAGTAAAGGGACGCGACTGGAGACAGAGCGAAAGTGTGTATTCTACGCTCCAAGCTTTGTAAGCACATTCGACTTTACGCAGTATACGCAATGGTGTATAGTGGAAGACATTTTTTGCTCTGAATGTCCAAAAACCGACATATTTTATCGATAGATAAACATTATTAGCTTCCTCAGTCTCTTTAAAGTTTCAGAAAGGCAATAATACCGTCGCAATACATTAAGTTTAATGTAAAAGTTATTTTTAATGCATTTTAAATCCACTATACCTTCATTTCTTCCATCATCTGTTTTACTATATATAAATTTCGAAGACCAGGTTCCGGTTCCGGTTCCGGATTCGGTTTAAATGGACGGTTCCGGTTGCTGGTTCCGGTTCCGGTTATTCCCTGACAGGAGCCTAGTGACAAGATTCGCGACGTAAGCGGTGATATCATCAGCGATGTGGGCAACGCACAGCACGTTGGCGTTAACACTTCGAGCAGCTACTACTGGCCTGTCCACAGCCCTCCGAAAAGTGGGGGGGAAACTTCGGGGGGCCCCCATGTTCATTCTCGGGGGAAATTTCAAAGTGGGGGGGATAAATTTTGCTTAAAAATACAAAATATTTCCATATTTTCATGCATTTTTACTACTGTGAACGTACTTTCAAGCTAAAAAACAATATTTTAGCATTATAAATAGAGGTAATTAACGTTTAAAAAAACAATTTGTAAACAAAGAACATAAATTTTCAGACATAAAAAATTTTTGGAATTAGTTGAACATGGGGGTTTCGGCCGAGTGGGGGGGGACAGACATGGGGGAAAATCTCACGAACATGGGGGGATTTGGAAAGTGGGGGGCCCCCCCACTGTGGACAGGCCAGTACTACAGAGGCCGCCACCTAGACCAAGAATTTTATTCGAAAATCTGGAATCAGCATACTACTGAATCAAATGCCGTTGTCAATGAAGCGGCTATCATTCTGGCCCTCTGTGTGACGTAATGGTACAACGCGGCACTTGCAATGGCAACGGGCAGGGCGGTCAGCATTCGTGATACAAGCCCCCATATGTAAGTATATATCTATATATACAGGAGCCAGGGAGTAACCGGAATTCCGGTTCCGGCGAAAATTGTGTTCCGGTTCCGGTTCCGGCAAAGGGCAAAAACCATACCGGAACCGGAATTCCGGTTTAAAAATTTTGTTTGAAATTTTCCACGTTTTTTGCTTTATCCTGTAATCCAAACATATGTAATATATATTTTACAATGATCAAGCTCCAATACAACCACGCAAAAGAAAAGATTAACTAACCAATTTGCCGTGTGAAACGTAAGTAGGGCACATAATTTGAACAGGAATTTTTCATAATAACCTACAGGAGTTTGTTAAATCAAAGCCAGGTCGATGTTTGTAGCAGCTATTTTACACATCGAGAAGTCTGTGGGATACGTTTGAATTAAACCGGTCCAACTCGGTAACAGAGTATGGCTTACGCAGAAGTACTTAGGGTATGCTTGGCTAACACAAATTGCGTTAAGCACCCGCCAGTGCGCTTGTAAAGTTGATAAATCAGTCTAATTTGAAGTAAACTAACGTTATCTGCAACGCAGCTAGAAACTGCTTTCTTGGCAATGAACTGTATTTATTGAAACTGTGCGAGCAGCATCACAGTGTGTCTCATTTATAGCATTCTGATTAGAAAGTTATCATCATTATGATCTAACTGACGGGCACTGTTTGTCCAACGCTAGCCTAGTGTCTCTGACTAGTGATCAGAAAATTACCTTCTATCTATTATTTTCTCTTAGAATCATATAAACCAATAATTTTAAGTTTCCTACAGAAGAACATGCAACAAACCTATGTGTAGTAAGGGACGCGACTGGAGACAGAGCGAAAGTGTGTATTCTACGCTCCAAGCTTTGTAAGCACATTCGACTTTACGCAGTATACGCAATGGTGTATAGTGGAAGACATTTTTTGCTCTGAATGTCCAAAAACCGACATATTTTATCGATAGATAAACATTATTAGCTTCCTCAGTCTCTTTAAAGTTTCAGAAAGGCAATAATACCGTCGCAATACATTAAGTTTAATGTAAAAGTTATTTTTAATGCATTTTAAATCCACTATACCTTCATTTCTTCCATCATCTGTTTTACTATATATAAATTTCGAAGACCAGGTTCCGGTTCCGGTTCCGGATTCGGTTTAAATGGACGGTTCCGGTTGCTGGTTCCGGTTCCGGTTATTCCCTGACAGGAGCCTAGTGACAAGATTCGCGACGTAAGCGGTGATATCATCAGCGATGTGGGCAACGCACAGCACGTTGGCGTTAACACTTCGAGCAGCTACTACAGAGGCCGCCACCTAGACCAAGAATTTTATTCGAAAATCTGGAATCAGCATACTACTGAATCAAATGCCGTTGTCAATGAAGCGGCTATCATTCTGGCCCCCATTGTGACGTAATGGTACAACGCCGCACTTGCAATTGCAACGGGCAGGACGGTCAGCGTTCCGTGATACAAGGCCCCATATGTAAGTATATATATCTAATATACAGGAGCTTAGTGACACGAGTCGCGACGTAAGCGATGATATCATCAGCGATGTGGGCAACGCACAGCACGTTGGCGTTAACAGTTCGAGCAGCTACTACAGAGGCCGCCACCTAGACCAAGAAATTTATTCGAAAATCTGGAATTAGCTGGTATCTACGGCTCCAGCAAACTTGGTCTTTCAAGCGATGGAAGGACTTAAAGCCAAACAGCCAATTTAGCACCAGGAGCTGATCTGATCAAACCAGAAGTTTTCAAGACCGACGGTCTTGTTGCAGTCAATTACTTGCTCAAACTCTTCGATGAAATCTGGCAACACGAAAGAATTCCAGAATAGCAATCATATGTTCTCCTGCAATTTCGAAAAAAAACAAATGATTAGTTTGCATCAATTACACAGGAATCTCGTTGTTACCAATCTGTTTAAAGGTACTGGAGGCGACTATTCTTAACAAACGGATCAAAACACATCGGGAAATGACGACCACAGAGAACCAGGCCGGTTTTCCCTCAGGTCGGTTCTGCGTTGAATATATTTCCAGTCTGAAAATGATACTCGTCATGAACATCGGAGATCAACCTTTCTCGCCTTTGTACACATCGGGAAATGACGCTCACAGAGAACCAGGCCGGTTTTCCCTCAGGTCTGTTCTGCGTTGAATATATTTCCAGTCTGAAAATGATTCTCGTCATGAACGTCGGAGACCAACCTTTGTCGCATTTGTACACATCGGGAAATGACGACCACAGAGAACCAGGCCGGTTTTCCCTCAGGTCGGTCCTGCGTTGAATATATTTCCAGTCTGAAAATGATACTCGTCATGAACATTGGAGACCAACCTTTGTCGCATTTGTACACTTAAACGCGGCATTCGACTTAGTCGATCAAACATTACTATTCAACATCATGGAAGGCGTACTCGCTAAGTTGCTTAATGTAGTCAAATCGATGTACGCTACAACATTTTCTTACGTCCGTGTCTATAATGAGGATAGCGGCGCCTTCCTGGTAAAATCTACACTTCGGCAAGGTTCTATCTTGTTACCCGTCTTGTTCAACTACGCCGTCGACTGGGTGACGTCCCATGCACTCTCAGAGCAAAGAGACGGTGTCATGGGCTCCTCCACTGAAAGGATAATTACAAACTTGGATTACACAGATGACATAGCACTTTCGCCTGATACCATGGAGCACATTCAGCTCATGTGAGACCGGCATAGTACAGCGAACAACGGCCTGTTTGTTAAGGCAAGCAAAACGAAGGGTATGGCTGGCTGCAGCAACACCGTGCTTTCATTAATGCCGAACGCTTGAATGTGATGGCAGTTTATGCAACTAGGCAGTCATATTACTGCCAGCGGCCAACCATGCATTGAAATTCAAAGCCGTATCGCCAAAGCACGGGCAGCGTTGCGCTGGCTGAGAAAGAACAACTTGGTCGAAAAGAGACGTCAGCACTGCGACGAAGATGCAAGTGTACGACAGCGCGATCAAACCAGTCTTGCTGCATGTGTGCGAGACCTGGTCAGTCTAATCGACGGACATACAAGCACTTAAAACTTTCGAAACTTTGGCAGGACCAAAATATTGGTCGTAACAAGGTGCACCTACTTCTCAAATGCTTGTTGGATAATGAGAACCGGTCACAGGGAGCCCCTGGTATTTGTTTTCGGCGCCAACTTCTGTACCTCGGCAACATACTACACATATCTGATGAATGGCTGCCAAGGCGAATCCTTTTGGTACATTGCCATGACCAGTGGAAGCGGCCGCGATGAAGGACTCTTGAGTCGATGAAATGGACAGTGCTGTGAGATCTATATCCGGTTTGGATCAACATACCACTGAAGTGATGGAGGTCGAATCCGCTTAGGAAGCTGATCAGAAAGGCTGAAGATCGGATGTTGTGGCGGAATTAGATCTAAAGCAACAGGCTGACCCCAACAATTTCAGGGGGCAGGTAGATTCAGCTAGATATATATTGAGGTGGTCGAAAAAAATCGCAAATGGGGTTAAGTTTAATATTAGTACGGGAAGAGACACTACAAGGTAGGAAGAGTAAATTATTTTATATTAATATTTTACATAAATCAAGTATTAGATATTAGTTATATTTGTAATATTAATTTTTAATTACTAATATATTTATTAAACTTCCAAAATATTTACGTATAAATTAATATATATATGGATAAGTATAATTACATAAATTCCTTAATTACAAAATAAAAGAGTATATATATATATACTTCTTACCAAATTTAATTAAGTAGAGTTTTAATATTAGTAATCGTAATTTTAATAAATTTATCAATAATTAATATATATAATATATAGTTAAAGGGATTAATTTTTAGGGCTAAAATTCGGGTTTTGTGAAGGTAAGAGTTAATGGGATTAAAGGGTGTGGAAATTGGGACAAAACATAGGAAAAATCGGTGGTTTACATAAGATCGGAGAATGGGACGGGATAACATTTGCGCCCCCGTATACGGCAGCTCGCAAAATTTAACGAGGGTTTTAATTATATGCGCCTAATCCAAAAAATCAGAAAAATTTTCTTTACTTTGAGACCGCCACCTATTTACGGTAGCCATCCCAACTTGCAATCTTATTGCATATGTGAAAACTCCGGACTTAGCTTTTTATTGGAAGAAAAATACATCAAAGAAACCGAAAGACGGGGTTAGATATATGGACGAAAATCAACGAATCAGTTTGACTTCGGTAGCACAGAGTCCAGTTAAGTTTACTCAGTGTTAATAAGCTTTTTTGGATGAGTTTGCTCGTGTGAGAGTTGGCGCCGATGAGCTAGTGGCCATCGTTAACCTCAAATTTGTGCTTTCAGTTAGGTGATTGGTCGTTAAAACACTGTCTAGCCCCTGCCTCTATGTCCAAAAATATCACTAAGAATTATACATCAGTATTTCATAATCTGCGGTCAGATCTGATCCTTATTTTCAAAATGATGCATAATTTTGTGGACATCGACGTTGAGAATTTTTTCGTCTCGAGCCCGACGTCAACCAGAGGTCAAAAATTCAAAATCAAGCCTGTCGATATTCCACGGCTGGACATCCGTCGGTTCAATTATAGTCATCGTTCGGTCAGCTTTTGGAACAATCTACCAGCCATAGTAGTGGAAGCTCCATCTGTCGCGTCGTTCAAGAAGAGACTGCATGCCTCGAACGTTTTACCTCCTTAATCATTTGCAACTTTTTTAATGCTCATCAAGCGTCGTTTCCACGAGGCTGAACTTCCTCCAATCGACGGTACCGCCAAATGCCATACAATGAACACAGCAACGACAACAAGTCCACTGTACCTATGGAGGAAGAAGGTACATATAGGTACATATAATTCTATCATGGCTGGCTAGAAACAGAGTTACATACGTACCTGTACAACATCCATCATACCCTGCGAGCAAAGCATGGTCGCCAGCCCCGCGGCATGCTTTTGAGACGTGAAGGCCGCCTGACGCACGCACAACAAAAGTAACATGACTATATTATGGCGTAACTCGCCAGAACGCGCGAAAGCAAAACTAAAATTGTGACAGCACTTTGAATAATACCACTATGATGGTTCGCTATAAACTGAGTTGCGTACCTGTACGGATACAGCCGTTCGTACTGTCGATTCAGTGCGGGATTATAGTACGTTACACGGTGTTGAAACGTTGACGGTTGCATTGTATGTCATAAATACACATATAAATTTTACTAAAATTCCTGAAAATGCTTAACGTCATTAGAATAGACCACAAGTATATACGTAACACAACAAGATTATGTAGTAGTAGTTTATTATCAAGGTAAAATTCGAGACGTTGATGGAATCTCAAAGTGCCGCTCAAGTCCTGTCTAAGAAAAAGGTAACCTGAGTGCCACGACATTTTACCTGCACACTATTTGATTATTGGCCTCCCTCTTTTTCCAATCTTGCTCCAATTTGAATATTCTCTTTGTTTCTTTCGCGCCTGATTTTTTGCTTGCTTTTGCTCAAACCGGTCGATTGCTTTTGTGCTTTCGTTAACTACTTTCTCTTCCTTTTTTCGTGCCAGCGGTTGATCTTCCAATATTTCTATTTCGCCGTGTTTAGTTGGCATACCGCTACTGTGACCTTGCCGTTCTTTACTTTGACAATGCTGATTAGGGTTGCTACGCTGTTGCCGGTCTTCGCTAAAGCTTATACTATAACCGTGTCGCCTTCTTCTGTTCCATACGGTGTCTTTACGGGTATTAAGGAATAGTGTCGCCAGTGATCTACCGGTAGTAACCTCATTGCTTTAACATTTTATATTATTTCGGAATAAACACTCCTTATTCGTGTTTGTTGCTCAACTGTCTAAAACCGGAGTGATTAGAGCCGAGCAAGCAGCACGCCGCATCGCAAAATATAGGAAACAAGTACTGATCACTAAAGATAAAGACGCGAGCCACTAGGACGTCCCACCGGCATACTACAGGCAACACCTCGGACCACACATCTTTGGTGACGAATCCCGTCCCCTTTTTAATACCGATAGCTGTCACAGGCAAAAGTGCCCTGCAACCCCTACCCCTTTGGAAGCAATTAAATATGACACAATTGTAAACTCAATTAGCGGAAGTAACCTCCATCTGATAAGAGTAAAGCAGAAACAATAGGATTTTCACTACCGATAGAACTCGCATTCGACCGAAGCTGCCTCTGTACTGATTAAACTGAAGCTGAGCAAAGCGAACACGTTTGCTATTAAAATAAACAAGTATATACTAATTATACAAATTAGCACCAAAACAACAAACCCAAGAAGATAAAAAAACCCAATGGAGGGAGGGGTATAATAAGGGGTTTGGTGACCAACCCGGGGTTTCTAGGTATTTTGGGAGTTTGGGGCGGGTTTGGACAGGAAACCTCCCTGGTAGCATGATAGACCCCTGACAATTGTTATATATCTGGAGGGTAGGGGTTGACGGCATTTTTATTATGACGGCTATCGTATTGTAAAATGGGAAGGGATTCGTCAGTCGAAGATTGGAGTTCGTACGCGTGGCCAGCAGTATGCCGGTGGGAATAATTTAATGTCAGTTCTTGGCGCTCGTTGTTCTACCGATGGGTACTTTTATTCGTATGACGCTGCGGAGTGTCTACTTCGATTTGCTAGATATATGATTTCAATACAAACCCGATAAAGCCAAACTTAGAATGTTTATTCGAAATTAGTATATATAAAACTTTAGCAATCGGTGTATGTGCCGGTCTGACTTAAACCACCTTATGCACCACTATTTACTTACCTCGACTAGCTCCTTGAACCATGTGCTTGCGAGGTAAGATAGATCCATTTTTTGGAGCTGTCGTAGCAGCCGTATTCGGCTGACATATCATGATTGATTGAGATTCCGCGCTTGATAATCTGAAGAAAGATGACCGAAAGAAGCACCGGCACCGTGACTACGGATGTGGAAGGACACCCGAATCAAGAAGACGTTCTTTAAAGTCACACGGTGCTTGGTGCACTTAATCCAATCTTGCTAATATCTATCTAAGTACCTTAACCTCTTCCTTAGATTTACTCTAATAATTTCCTTAGAGACAACAGTATCCGCACGGCTTACCGAAAGATGCTGATACACTATTATTTTCCCTTGTGGGTTTGTACGAAACTTACCGGACGGTTAGACACGTACGTTTATTTAAGTACCTTAACAACCCAAAATGTTCAACTATGACAACCCAAAATGTTTAACCACGGCAACCCAAAATGTTTAACTATGACTAATTTACAATTTAGGCCACCAACCGACAGCGTACTAGTAGCTGGGTGCACGAATTCGTGGTCTGGGCGAACCAGTAAAGTGGTAGTGTAGGTACTCGGGACAAACTCAACTGGGCGGCGACACTATTTTACGACTCGAGTATTACGACTATTACGCTCTTCACATCACACGTACAGCCGGACGCTGATACACTTTATTCGTAAATCACAGTGCCGGAGCGCTACCCTAATCACCAAAAGTTTGGTTTTCCAATAGTCGGTGAGATTTGACTCCACAGTATTTGTACAGTATCTCCTTGTCAAAAACCTGATATCTTTGAACGAAAAATTTAGGCCAGCGCTCCCGGCACCCCGTACGATATTACACGATTATCCCCCGGTCAGGCTTTAACATCCTGCAATCCTTGACGCTTGTCAACACGTACCCAGGTTGTTTGAATGCTCTGTCATTAAAATCACGCCATACGACGCTAACACTCGCAAACGGCTTAGTAATACCGACGCTATGACAAGTACAGCTACTGACGTCGCTATTCAACGCAAAAGCCAAAAAGATATAGAAGAGGCTTCAAGCACAGCCTTGAGGACTGGTTTGACTCTACGATATCAGCTAAACGTGGTCTCAGGCTAATCTATATAGATCGAAATGCTCGTTATAAAAACACAATGTTTCGCTCGGCAGCTTGTAACGCGGCTTAATACACAGGCGAAACCCATGTAACATCCCGTCGGTCGCGACTAACATTCGCTAGAGAGCACAAGTTCATCTATCTCTTACGCGTAATCCTTTACACTGCACCAAAATAGCGCCTTTAACCATGTCGTAAATTACGCTCCAAGAACACAAAAATTATAAACCCAGTAGTTAAATTCCATACGTTAAGCACACGTCGGCGTTTACGTATATATATATGTTGTCCCTACTCCTAGCTAGATCACCAACTGAAAAGCAAATTCAAAACATGATAATTAAATATTATAATACACTAATTCAAATTCACTATCTCACATCCAGTAAATGTTTTTGAATATACATAACGAAGAGAAAAACCATAGTAACACGTTGACGAGAACTAGCTAGCTAACCTCCCTCAAATTAATAATCCAAACATCATAACAACCAAATAACATAATAATTCAAACTCAAAATCAAACACAAGCAAAAATAGTTGTGAATAGTCCCATCGCCGTTCAGGCGCCGCCAAACATTACCCCGTACTGTACTACACATCACCACAACGAAATATATTATATACGTATTTAATATATATTATGTATTTAAGGAAGTTAAATGAAAATTTTAAAAAGAAGAAATTTTAGGAAAATGGGGTAAAAGAGGGAAGGGTGGTTTGGCAAAAGTAGGGGGAGATGGATGGTAAAATTTGAATATAGTGGTGGGGGTAGGGAAGTTTATATTAAAAATTTGAGAAGTAGGGATTAAGTTTTGGAAAAATGGAAGGTATTTGAAAAATGTAGAAAAATGGGGGAAATTTGGTATTTTAAGAAAAGGTAAAACTTTGGGAAAAGTAGAAAGAAGGGAAAGGGGTGGACTATATATATGAAGGGTATTGTAATGGGAAAGAATATTAAAATTTGGGGGATATTGATTAAGTTTTGAGGAAATGGGGAATGTTTGAAAAATAGGAGAGTTGGGGGAAAAATGGGAATTTTAGGAAAAGGTAAATTTATAGGAAATAGGAAGAAGGGGAAGGAGGGGTTTAATATGTGGTTGGATATGGTTATGAGAAAAAGATATGAAATTTTAGGGAAATTGGTTTAGTTTTGGGTGAGAGGGAGCGGTTTGAATTTTGGTTGAAAAAGTGGGAAAGGGAGGGAAATGTAGAATTTGGTTAAATTTTGATTATAGTGAAACAGGATGGGTGAATAGAAAAAGGGGTTAGGAAATAGGGTGTTTATAAGGAAAGAATAATTTTTAAGTAGTTCTTAAGTGTTAAATGTGGGTTTTGGGATATATGAGGGTAGGGGTGAATTTTGGGATTTATATAGATTTTATATATTTTATGTATTTATAGTTAAATACATAGCTAGTTTTATATTTATATAGCAAGTTATATATATATAGTTTTACGTAAATATTACGCTCATACACCACGCCGAGGACGACAGGGAATACCAAGGTGGGAGTGGAGGCCAGCCCCGGTGTTTTAGTAGAAGTTTGAAAATTTTTGGAATTTGAAAAAGGCGCCAGCCACAACAATATCTATCTATCTAAGTACCTTAACCTCTTCCTTAGATTTACTATAATAATTTCCTTAGAGACAACAGTATCCGGACGGCTTACTGAAAGATGCTGATACACTATTATTTTCCTTTGTGGGTTTGTACGAAACCTACCGGACGGTTAGACCCGTACGTTTACTTAAATACCTTAACGTCTTCCTTAGATTTACTCTAATAATTTCCTTAGAGCCAACAGTACCCGGACGGTTTACTGAAGGATCCTGATAGATAGAT
>JASANE010008324.1:0-63338 GCA_030248225.1 Trileptium ribeirensis | reverse complement strand
ATTTGCTAGCCCAATGGAGTATGGCTCCAGAGTCGTGCCTAATTGACAGCGACTTTTCAACAATTGATAATTTTTCTAGGTGTGAGCGAGTTTCTATGATGGTATGTATATATTCGGCTGGAAATGGATTTACTGTGTTTAGTGGACATAAAGTAAGGTGTGATGAAACGATTACGACGTCATACCATAGCACTTTTCTAGCTCAGTCTGATAAATGTCTGAGAGCATAGATCATAAGTGTTCATAGTGGCTGTAGAGGGGTTACAGACACTAAATGTGGCATCCTTCTTGAGACATATTTACCACCCACTGAGGCCTCGGCACCCCCGCTCGTCGGATAGTATGAGCAATTACAAGCTAAATTAGAAAATTACTAGCGCAAAAATCGGTTCGGACGGGCAGCAACGCTCAAACTAGTTCGTTTCGGGATCAATACTTCCACCTTTGGTTCTAAAATTCAGACTGGCTTTTCGTTTATTGCATCCCAATCTTGTAGATTTTAGTATCGCAATTTTGATGCGTTAGGGACGTCGTTGTGCTTAAGAACACACCGTCTAATATTTAAACCCAGCACTAACCCCCTACAGTTGTTGTTAAACTAGAAAATTCGGGTTTATTAGAGTATATATTTAATATAGGAGGATGTTATATTGTTCTTATCGTTTTGTATCTTCATTAAATCCGGATCATTGCGTTGCCAATTTTTATACACAATTCGAAATATTTTTGCTATATATTATTGAAAAATATCTACTTATCTAAAACGCTTAAACCAGCAAAATTAATTCGATTATCTTTACGCTCATCTCTAACTTGGATCAGTACTGCAGCGATACCTTGATCGCTAGCGTCGGTTTGCATTTTAAAATGTCAGGAAACGTCAAGACCCGTGTCGTGGCAAGTTTTTCTTTAAAATATCAAGACCCTTTTGACAGTCGTCGGTCCGCATAAATTCGCATTATTTTTGTATAGGTTCTGCAACGGGTCAGCGATTTTCGAAAGGTTGTGCACAAATTGTTCGTAGTAAAATGCCTAACTCATAGATTTGTACGTCTTTGGCAGTTTTCGGAACAGGCCAGCCCAGAACTTTATTTACATCCGAACATTCTGGTCAACAACCATTTTGACTGGCGATTGTGGCCTAGAAATGATACAGTATTTTGGCACAACTGGAACTCCTTGAGTTTTAACTTCAGGTTAGCGATACGAAATCGTTCGAAAGCTTGGCGTAGCATATAGGGAAGTTCATCACTAGTTTCCAACATGCAACACGGATGTGTAGTCTAGCTAACGCCAAACGTATGGGCTACGTCGGGGTTAGGCGCTTCCAGGCGTTTCTCATTCAAAATTCTAGGATATGTCGTGTAGCAAGTTGGAATGCGGAAGGCCAAGTGATGGAGCCTCAGCCTCAAAGTCCACTACCGGTACGGTGGGTGAGAAACCACGATAAAAAGTAAACTTTTAGCAATCAATCCGTAAAAAGCATAAGTTAGCGCGGCATGGCCTGCTTCGTGGCACTCCAAAGCGATCATGCCCGCGCCCACCGCTTTCGTCGAAAGCACCTTACGGCTTCACGACTTCGCCGGCAGACGGGGTTGTGCAACTTTAGTCGTAATAGCCCGCAAATTCTAGATCCTCATCGGAAAATTGGTGAAGCAGGGCGTCGCGATTTTTGAGCGTGTCAAAGTTATGGCACCAATGGTGCAGAATCAGTAGCCAATGGACGCCCGTCAAAATCTCTTATTATATGCTGAGCGTTGCGCTGCGATTGTGTCTGTTTTAGTGTCAGCCTGAAGACTTGCCGTCTGTCATATACGGCAGCTGCTTTCGACAATCAGATGCAGTGTCGCCGAGAAACCTTTATTTATCCTCTTTAATGTTTTGGGTAACGCGCATCCGCAGAATCGACCCACAGACCCCGGACATTACGGTGTGTCAGTGTTGGATTTAGTTGTTTGGCTACAGCGACAGTTAGGTCACTGACCCACTGCACTCATTTTGTGCAGTTTTTCGCGGTAACACCTCGTCGAGAGCAGCCGTGATGTTAGTCTTGGCACAACTTCAACATTTTTCAACAGATGTCATTTCCATTAGCGGTTCACATCCGGCAGTCAATGCAGCGCTGAATTCTTTGCGAATTGCAGGGTTTCGCAGAGCAGCAAAATCCGACTGTTTTGCAACAGCAGCGTCGTTAAACGCTCGCAATCGCGGATAACATTGGTCATTACTTGGAATATTTTTTGTATCAACGAGTTATAGCTGATACACGTCCGTTTCCTGCAGCACATGTCGTTTCATCATTCGTTTTTAACAGCAAACTCCTTACTGTTTGCAATGCCAAGGACTAATTAGATGCATTGACTCTATTTGAATACAGTTAGTCAGGCGTGCACCAGACAGTGTAGCGAGATAGTTTATACGGTGTTTTTCCTAAGTGCGATTTTAGCAAAAGGCCGTTTACGATTTATGCTTTTAAACAGCGTCTTAATTACCTATCATTTATCATTTATGTGTTCTTATTATGGTAGGTCTCTTTTGCGATAAATTTTTACCTCTGAGTTCGGCTTGCGAAACTGTATTGTAGCGTTTTTTTAGAATTTGTTCCTCAATGTCTCCAAAATTATAGTGTTTGTCGCAATTGTATGCTGGAACATAAGCAGTAGTTACTGTTTTAAGTCACTTATAAGATCAATTGTTTGCGAGGAGAACCCGCATCATAATTCTTACATTTGTATTGTCGGGTTTCCTTCTCATCAATTCTTTTTATGCTTCTACATAATTATTAACACCATCGTTTTCTATTGCCTGACACACTTTCTGCCCAGTGAAAGAAATTCAACCAAGCGCCGGTAAACGACGCGAGTACTATGGCTCTCTTAAGTAACCAAATGCCTCGTCATCTAATCAGTGACGCGCATGGCTTAATGAGATTCCTACTGCACCCATATACGATCTAGCGAAAGCACAGCAGTGGGAACAGGCATCTAAAGTACAGCAAAAAGACTAAAGTCTCCTATGATGTAATAGTTTGTCGACCAAGGATAAAATTTCCCAGCACAGCAGTAAGACTAAGTCTCCTATGATGTAATAACTTGTCGACCAAGGATAACATTCTCCAGCACAACAGCAAGACTAAAGTCTCCTACGATGTAATACCTTGTCGACCAAGAATAAAATTTCACAGTACAGGAGTAAGATTAAAGTCTCGTATGATCTAATAACCTTCGACCACGGAAAAAATTCCGCAGCACATCAGTAAGACTAGTCTCCCATGATGTCATAACTTGTCGACCAAGGATTAAATTTCCCAGCATAGCGGTAAGACTAAATTCTCCAATGATGTAATAATTTGTCAACCAAGGATAAAATTTACCACCACAGCAGTAAGACTAAAGTTTCTTATAATGTAATAACTTGTCGACCGAGGATAAAATTCCCCAGCGCAGCAGTAAGACTAAAGTCTCCTATGATGTAATAATTTGTCGACCAAGGATAAAATTTCCCAGCACAGCAGTAAGACTAAGTCTCCTATGATGTAATAATTTGCCGACCAAAGATAAAATTCCACAGCACAGCAGTAAGACTAAAGTCTCCTATGATGTAGTAGTTTGTCGACCAAGGATAAAATTTCCCAGCACAGCAGTAAGACTAAAGTCTCCTATGATGTAATAATTTGTCGACCAAGGATAAAATTTCCCAGCACAGCAGTATGAAAGTCTCCGCCATGACGTAAGTATTCGTCGCCAATGATAAAATTTCCCAGCACAGCAGTAAGACTAAAGTCTCCTATGATGTAATAATTTGTCGACCAAGGATAAAATTTCCCAGCACAGCAGTAAGACTAAAGTCTCCTATGATGTAATAATTTGTCGACCAAGGATAAAATTTCCCAGCACAGCAGTAAGACTAAAGTCTCCTATGATGTAATAATTTGCCGACCAAAGATAAAATTCCACAGCACAGCAGTAAGACTAAAGTCTCCTATGATGTAGTAGTTTGTCGACCAAGGATAAAATTTCCCAGCACAGCAGTAAGACTAAAGTCTCCTATGATGTAATAATTTGTCGACCAAGGATAAAATTTCCCAGCACAGCAGTAAGACTAAAGTCTCCTAAGATGTAATAATTTGTCGACCAAGGAAAAATTCCCCAGCCCAGCAGTAAGAATAAACTTTCCTATGATGTAATAACTTGTCGACCAAGGATAACATTCCATTGTAGAAAAATTACTTAAGACGTAATGTTGCACTAGTGTAGAACGAAACAAAATTGTAAATATCGGCTGGGCTCGATTCTGATTTAACCTGACTCGGCTAGAAACTTTCAGCTTCCGACTCGATTGGGTTCATCTGGCCACCAGTATCTCTAGGCTCGGTTCGGCTCCGAAAGGTCGGGGATGCAAATTGGATGTGAGGGACTTATACAAACGGATATGGCCCAAAAGATATTTCAACCTAGCTTCCACTTTGAGGCAATTTTTTGCGCAACAAGTTGATTTAAGCTTAAACTTGAGGAACTTAAAACTTCATTTAGACTCGGCGCAGAAAAATAGCAGTCATTTTAATTATAGCTCTGTGTTTCTGCGCGGATACAATTTCACGGTGTTGCGCTAAAGTTTCGTTCAAAGCATTCCAAAATCTTACGCCCAAATGTTCGAAAAGCAGAATAGTTCTCCAAGGAACAACAAATCAGTTTTGAAGGAGCTGTAACCATTTCTAGCAAGTATAGCAGCTCTACGTACATATCAAATTTTAACCGAACGGACTAATTTTTACATAGCAATAAATTTTTCGAAGTTGATCAAAACAAATTCAAACCATATCGTTAAAGTCTTCCCTTCAAACTATTAGTTTCTTTTCATAGTACAAAGTTCCAAAGCTCCTTATAAATTCAAACCATATCGTAAAACCCTTCTTCAAACTATTAGTTTCTTTTCATAGTACAATGTTCCAAAGCTCCTTATAAATTCAAACCATATCGTTAAAATCTTCCCTTCAAACTATTGGTTTCTTTTCATAGTACAAAGTTCCAAAGCTCCTTATAAATTCAAACCATATCGTTAAAGTCTTCCCTTCAAACTATTGGTTTCTTTTCATAGTACAAAGTTCCAAAGCTCCTTATAAATTTTAAACCATATCGTTAAAGTCTTCCCTTCAAACTATTGGTTTTTTTTCGAAACCAAAACTCCTTATAAATTCAAACTTATTGTTAAAATCTTCCCTTTAATGATTGGTTTCTTTTCATAGTGCAAAGTTCCAAAGCTCCTTATAAATTCAAACCATATCGTTAAAGTCTTCCCTTCAAACTATTGGTTTCTTTTCATAGTACAATGTTCCAAAGCTCCTTATAAATTCAAACCATATCGTTAAAGTCTTCCCTTCAAACTATTGGTTTCTTTTCATAGTACAATGTTCCAAAGCTCCTTATAAATTCAAACCATATCGTTAAAGTCTTCCCTTCAAACTATTGGTTTCTTTTCATAGTGCAAAGTTCCAAAGCTCCTTATAAATTCAAACCATATCGTTAAAGTCTTCCCTTCAAACTATTGGTTTCTTTTCATAGTACAATGTTCCAAAGCTCCTTATAAATTCAAACCATATCGTTAAAGTCTTCCCTTCAAACTATTGGTTTCTTTTCATAGTACAAAGTTCCAAAGCTCCTTATAAAAATTCAAACCATATCGTTAAAGTCTTCCCTTCAAACTATTGGTTTCTTTTCATAGTGCAAAGTTCCAAAGCTCCTTATAAATTCAAACATATCGTTAAAGTCTTCCCTTCAAACTATTGGTTTCTTTTTTCATAGTGCAAAGTTCCAAGCTCCTTATAAATTCAAACATATCGTTAAAGTCTTCCCTTCAAACTATTGGTTTCTTTTCATAGTGCAAAGTTCCAAAGCTCCTTATAAATTCAAACCATATCGTTAAAGTCTTCCCTTCAAACTATTGGTTTCTTTTCATAGTGCAAAGTTCCAAAGCTCCTTATAAATTCAAACCATATCGTTAAAGTCTTCCCTTCAAACAATTGGTTTCTTTTCAGAGTCCAAGTGTTCCAAAGCTCCTTATAAATCCAAACCATATCGTTAAAGTCTTTCCCTGCAAACTATTGGTTTCTTTTCATAGTACAAAGTTCCAAAGCTCCTTATAAATTCAAACCATATCGTTAAAGTCTTCCCTTCAAACTATTGGTTTCTTTTCATAGTGCAAAGTTCCAAAGCTCCTTATAAATTCAAACCATATCGTTAAAGTCTTCCCTTCAAACTATTGGTTTCTTTTCATAGTACAATGTTCCAAAGCTCCTTATAAATTCAAACCATATCGTTAAAGTCTTCCCTTCAAACTATTGGTTTCTTTTCATAGTGCAAAGTTCCAAAGCTCCTTATAAATTCAAACCATATCGTTAAAGTCTTCCCTTCAAACTATTGGTTTCTTTTCATAGTACAAAGTTCCAAAGCTCCTTATAAATTCAAACCATATCGTTAAAGTCTTCCCTTCAAACTATTGGTTTCTTTTCATAGTGCAAAGTTCCAAAGCTCCTTATAAATTCAAACCATATCGTTAAAGTCTTCCCTTCAAACTATTGGTTTCTTTTCATAGTGCAAAGTTCCAAAGCTCCTTATAAATTGACAGGAATGGAAGTCTTTTTGGAGATGTTGTCGGAGCGATGTATGTTTCTAATATCATTTTTAAAAATCAATTAATATTTAGAAAAAGTACTTTGAAAATACAAAAAAAAACCAATTTTGCTAACTTTTTATCATATATGTATGAGGTTGAAAAGGTCTTGTCTGGAACCCCCAAATTGATGAATATTGAAGTACTTTGGGTATTTTTTTATCGTTTGACGCAGCTCAACGAGGCGACTCAAGGCTATATATATTCCCCAATGGATCATGTTGTACCCAAAATTTTCGAAAAATAATTTTTCACGATAAACACATAATTTTATACTTTATAATTTTATTTGAATCGCATTGACGAGCTAACTCAAAGGTGGTAAAATCTGCGCAATCGGTTCATAGGCTAACGATATAGGCTAAGGCATATGTATTGGCTAACGATATATACTAAGGCTAAGGCATATGTATTGGCTAACGATATATACTAAGGCTAAGGCATATGTATTGGCTAACGATATACTAAGGCTAAGGCATACGTATTGGCTAACGATATATACTAAGGCTAAGGCATATGTATTGGCTAACGATATATACTAAGGCTAAGGCATATGTATTGGCTAACGATATATACTAAGGCTAAGGCATATGTATTGGCTAACGATATATACTAAGGCTAAGGCATATGTATTGGCTAACGATATATACTAAGGCTAAGGCATATGTATTGGCTAACGATATATACTAAGGCTAAGGCATATGTATTGGCTAAGGATTTCACATGAATTGACGTAACTCCTTAACCCGTGAACAGATTAAGCTTATTTTATCGGCATTCGACTCTGCTTCTATGGTAAACAAAATTATATATTTATCGGGATGCATTTATTTCTCGAAGATCTTGGCTACGAATGGTGTAATGCAGGAGTAAACTTATAATGCGCCCTCTACAATTCCCTTCTGTCATTAGCGATTGGCGATCGGTTGTTCGGCGAGCCATCCGTGAACATAACAGAGAACGTAAAATTTTGGTTTTGGGCAACGCATCCAACATGTTAAGTAACAAAAAATTACTTATTAACAGTTACTTCATCAACATTAAGTAACAGATTTATGACCGTTTGGCATTTGAATTGGAAAATTTCTATTTTATTATCGAACGAAAATTTCTACGTTTAACATTTTAAAACATGCACCTCACACGTTAAGTTAGCGAAATACACGTATTATCAATAATAAAACAAAATGTTTTAGCTTAACGAAAAAATGCGGATTTCTAGACGCCCTATTGTGCATTGTGAAACGAATTTGTTGCCAAATAGCAAATAGATGCATTGTGTTAGCGAACACAAATCACACCGGTTTGCAATCAGTCGCTCTGCTTTCGCGAACAAAAATTTTTGAATTTGGAATCGATTATTGCAATGAATTTTTTGTCCGCTAACAGCGTTTTGTAGTGTCGAAAAAGTACGTAAGGGGCACAGCTTAAGTTTACTAACATTGGAAACCCAAAAAATATACATGTCATAAATGTGGCCTTAATGGGTATTTTCTGAACCGCCTTGTCAAGATGAGTCAAATGGAATCAAAAGTACCATTGTATCTTCAAAATTGACCAATTTCGGCATGGGTGATTCCAGGAAAGCTAGGACTAGAAGCCAGGGAAGCTGTTAGTAGCACCGCGCAGTTTCATAGCAGTTGGTATGGTTCAAAACATTTATTATTTGGCTGTATGACTCCTAGCCATAGCAAGCGCCAGCGAGGATATATTCGCAAAGGACATAAACTCGTCCCGGATACACCAACCATAGAAACATATCAATTTTCCCCTATGACAGAGGATGCACACTTTACATGAACGTTTGAAGTTTAATTGTAAGCCCAGGCTAAGCTTAGACTTAGTGTTAGGCTAAAGCCTAGCCTTAGGATTTAGGCTTAGGCTTAGTCTTAGCATTGGGCTTAGGGACAAATCGATACACGATTATTCGAGGGGGAAAACTGGACATAATACGCTTCGGTGGAAAAACTTGACATGATCCTGAATCACTAGCACATCATGGCGTACAGTGTATGAGTATAATAGCTGAGTATAATACTATCTTACAACCCTATTGTTCATAACACTTGGCTGCGTCAGTGCAAATAGCAAATATGTTGGGCAGATGTTTGGATCAGCAACTTAAAATTCCCAGTTGGTGTCCATGAAACATGCTTTCGCCGTGTCACAATTATATTTCGGATATCATTAATATAATGATTGAAAATTTTTGAAAATAATCAAGTTCCACGGGCCGTGTTTCTAATACAGGCGCAATACCAAATACATTAAAAGCTATTATGAATCAGTTAAAAATAAAAAATGTTCTATTTTGACATGCTATTCCCCTCAACAACATCAACTGATATTCTGAGTTGGCACATTGATCGTGGCGTTTAAAAAGAATGTATATATCATTAATGCTTTAGCGATAGCACCTTAACAATGCTATTTTTTATTCACTCTTAGGTTATCTTTAAGTCCGATTGATAGAGGGGCCCATGTCACCTTTAGGGGCCGAACGTTATAACGTTAGAAAAAAGAACAGCTCAGAGCGGGGGGTTCGAGGGGCGGTAGCCCCCCGACTTCGGCTTAGGCTAGTACATGGCTTGTATACGGACCTTAGCTTATGCTAAGACTAAGGCTTAGGCTTAGTATATCGATAATAGCATGACATGCATTTCACTTCCGCCCCTAAAGGTTAAATTGGCTGACAAAGGCATAGGCTTTGGTTTAGCCACAGTCTTTAACCGTGCTGAAATATTAATAATCCCTTAAGCGAGGCAAAAACGCAATTTTGCAGAGTCGATTTATTTTTGAATTTCTCAGGCTTCAGCCTTGTGTTCGCCTGCCTCTATTGACAAATAATTTTGAGCAGCACAGATAACTAAAATAAATCCGATGTGCAACATTTGAAAACGGCCGTTTTAATTTTCAGACGGTGCCGCTGCGGTTTTGTCCGTCGATCAGCGGCCAAGATTTAGAGTTTTTTTCAGTTTAATTGAATTGTGTCGAATAGTATTCAATAAAAGTTTCAGTGAGTGAATCGAAATAAGCTGAGTGTCGTTTTTTTACTGCATTTTCAATTTTTGTTCAAAACGTTTTGCTTTAAAGCTTCAATTTGGCACGTTTGCAGCAAACCGACCATTTATAATCGCCTTAATGTTCCCATCATATACCTATGGCAAAACTTCGGCTTAGTTAACAATAAATACATTTTTCTAAGTAATAAGATTTGATTTGAAATATTAGGCTTTGAATAGCACTATTAGTTGCTGCGCCAAACAGATTTAAATGACAAATTTCTGCAGTTGCGTAACCATGTTCAAAATAGTGAGTGACGGGAGCCCAAACCAATAGCCTGAATATCACCCACGTTCATATGCTAACGAACAAAACGGGCTCTGTGTGGGAAGTAGCTTAGGCCCCGGGGCTTAAAAAGTGGGGCGGAGGGGGAGGGGCGGAGGGGGCAGTGCCCCCGGGACCTCATAGTTGTTTGGCCTATAGATTTCTACCTGTCTCTCCTCAGGATAGAGTTGCAGTAGTTTACATCGGCAGCCGTCGCAAGAGTATATCAAGTTAACAGCACCATTTTAGTTTTATACTTGGAACTTGCCGTGGCCAATGGTTTTTTAATTCCGAGCGTATTAGTGTATGAAATTTCTGATCTTCTTCGTAAGCACGATATTTGGTGGTATAAGTAACATGAGTAGCATATTTAAAAGCAGATACTGCGTAAATTGCTTCCTTGCTGTACTAAATGACAAATTTTATAAGTTTTTTGATGAGCATTCAAAGCTCGTACCTTTTCTGTTGATCAAAAGAGTGTCGTGAATACAGACGTTTTTGATATAATGTAAAATGTAGCAGCCAATATTTATATTGGGTTTTGTGGCTCTAGAATTTGAGTATTTAAAAAAAATCTGAAACTGACACTTATTTCAAAATAATGACCATGGAATATCCAAACATATTTTAGCTAGCAAACAACAGTCACGCAGCAAGATTTCTATTTTAGGAGGAGCAATCTAAATTTAAGGCAGAAGGAGCAATTCGATTTCAGGGGTGCAAAATATTTATATATATATAATGTTCCGTTAAGTAAAATTTACACAGCTTTTGCATAAATAAAAGTTTGAGAAAATATCTGCATTAAAAATTTTTAATCAGAGGAAACAAATTAAATTAAATTTGTCAAGTTGCTGTTGTTGGTTCCCAATAAAAATCCACATTGCAACGATAGGGAATTGATATTTTTCAACTTTTTTTCAAGAGAAAACACAATTTAAATTAAATTTTTCTAGTTGCTGTTGTTGGTTCCCAATAAAAATCCACATTGCAACGATAGGGAATTGATATTTTTCAACTTTTTTTCAAGAGAAAACACAATTTAAATTAAATTTTTCAAGTTGCAGTTGTTGGTTCCCAATAAAAATCCACATTGCAACGATAGGGAATTGATAGTTTTCAAATTTTTTTCTTTTTTTTTTTTTTTTTTCAAGAGAAGGAACACAATTGGGGGTGGTGGGGTGGTGGTTTTGTTTGGCGCGTGTGCTGGTTTGTTGGCTTAAAGTATAAATTCCTGTCGTTGCTGTTGTTGGTTCCATAAATCCCATTGCGATGGGATTGACTTTTTCCTTTTTTTTTCGAGAATTTGTATTTTTCGTTGGAGTTGTCTGTTCCGAATATCCCTTGCGATGGGATTGATGTTTTCTTTTTTTCGAGAACCTTTCCCGGCGAGGAGTTGCTCCTCGTCCCTCCGGCTGTGTCGGCGTCATCTATTCTTTGGTATTCTGGTGTCCTCTGCTTGAGAATCTTTACCTTTCTTCCTTGTTATCTTGTGCCCTAAGTCTAGACAATAGTCAAGATGTTTATCAGATCATGAGATATAACGCTGTCCATAAATGACCCTCCAGATAATTTAGTTGCATTTTGTTGTTGGTTTCTTTTCTTGCACGATGGGGTTTTTTCTTTTTTGAGACGCTTTTTTTTTGTGTTGCTGTTGTTGGTTCCCATAAATCCCTTGCACGATCGGGAATTGCTTTTCCTTTTTTTTTTCAGAGAACACTTTTTTTTTTTCGTTGCGTTGTTGGTTCCCATAAATCGTTGTTGTGATAATTGGGATTTGATAGTTTTGTACTTTTTTGTCGAGCTTTCGCAGATTTACCAGTGTTTCGCCGTCGCCCGCCCGTGTCCCTCCGTCTCCGTTTTGTGTCTTGCGTCCTATCCTTTGGTTTTTTTTGTGTGTACTGTACTTGATCTTCGTCGTTTTTTTTCATTTCTTTTTAGAATTATTTGTTATTGTGGCGCTATGGTGTATTGAGAAAATATTGTAAAAGAAAATGGTTTTTATGAGTATTGTGAGATCTATATAAAGCGGTGCCCATACTCCCTTTGTTACGGAATTTTTGCGCCAATTTATGGCGAAGGCATTTTGTTCCACTATAGCTTTTTCCTAGTTATCTCTGGGCTCTTGATGTACTAAATTCTCGAAGTTGCAGAGATAAATCATAATACTATTTTGTAGCAAACGTATAGTCCTCAAGTTTTACCTTTTGCTACTTTTGGCTGTATCCCAGTGAAACGTGCGAGGGGCGTTGTGTGGGGGTGTGTGGTTGTTTGTGTTTTGGTCACGTTATAAGTTGCCCGCCATGTGGAAGTTTCGTCCACGTACATCTTGCGTAAAACCATCAACCATATGGTGTACAACTGTACAGTACATCAGCACTAGGTTTGAAATAATTTTATATGGTGTCCGGGACACCGTGGACTTTTTTGTATTGTGTCATATACACAGTCGCATCGCATCGATGAAAGCGGCAGTCTGCGTAGAATAATTTCATACGTTGTTTCCGCATTATACGCTTGCCGTATAGCTACATAATTGCGTTGGCCCCCATGAGACATTCGTAAAGATAGGGTGCACTGAATAGTGCGATATTTATTATATAATTTGAAATTTCACTCTATTAATTTTCCTGCCTTTTTAAAACTATTTAAAAATACAGGGTATCCAAGATACCATAGCATATAGTATATGGTGTCAGTGACACCGTCCTTGATGTTGTATAGTATATTGCCTTGCTGAGTACCATACAACATGAAATGATCGTCACCATACAACGACAGAACTTCCACATGGTGGGCAATTTATAATGTGAATGTTGCATTAGATTTTGCAAAATGCTTTTTTATTGTTTATTAATAAAACTACCAAACGGCAATGTTAGCGGCACCTAGGCTGCTCTATATATTTTAGAGTGAAGCCTCAAAGAATTTATTGACGCCATATATTCTTTGATCTATAAATATCAATATTTTGCAATATGAAACCCTAAATGCTTTTCCGTTATTTCATTGGATCAACAATAAAATATTACGACTAAAACTTATTTGTGCTTCTCCTTAGGAATTAATTTTAGGTTCGCGTCCTTTTACGGAAGGTATTCACGTTGCATTTTTATCCGTTACATGTGATGAATTGTTGCCAGTTGTTGTAGGGTCGACGTTATATTCCATAGAATAATCATTTACAAAAATCATTATTATGGCTTCTAAGCTACTAAATAGAGCAATTCAACGTTTCATTATTTTGCAAAAACAAATCTTTAGATATGCACATAGTTGTTAAATCCACAAAACCATTGACTGATCCATGGCTTCAGCCCTATTTGACCACCTATTTTCTAGTAAATCAGCTGCTGGATGGGATTGCAACCAACCCGGCAGATGAAAAATTCTTAAATTGGTTGCATGATCGAACCAGTTCGCGATGGGTCACAACAACTGCCAAATTTGCGTTCCGAACATCAGAACCTTCTTAACTTGAATAAAAAAATTGACCACGTTGAGGTCATTCGGCTGGACAAAACAGCATTACCAGACAACATTTACAATAATTTTGTTCACCGCGAACCTAGAAATGCGGATATCGTATTTTTATACCATAGGCCATCACGTGCCAAGATTGCGTTACCAAACATCATAGCCTTCTTAACTTGAATAAAAAAATTGCCACGTTGAGGTCATTCGGCTGGACAAAACAGCTTTACCAGACAACATTTACATTAATTTTGTTCACTGCGAACCTAGAAATGCGGCTATCGTGTTTTTATACCATAGGCCATCACGTGCCAAGATTGCGTTACCAAACATCATAGCCTTCTTAACTTGAATAAAAAAAATTGACCACGTTGATGTAATTCGGCCGTACAAAACAGCTTTACCAGACAACATTTACCACAATTTTGTTCCGGCTCATAATGAAGCGTATTACGTGTATTTGAAATAAGAACTATTAATTTTCGATTTTTCAATCTATAGTTAATCCGATTTATTAAAAATTTAAGAAATTATATATAATATATAATTGTAACATCGACGATTTAAATGTACGTTTCGTTTAAACATATTGTATTTATAATGCAAAATATGAAATAATTATATACCAAATTAGTGTACTTTTCAAAAGCGATATTGGCCGATTCAAACCGTAGGTGCAATCCATAATACGTCAAATATCGTGATCGATGGCACAATTATTGCTATTGTATCTGCGAGCCATTGTATCAATGGTGTTAAGCAGTAACTTATGCGGGCTTTTCAATTTTTAAACTCCAGAAATTGAGTCCATTGGTTATTTTTGGGCTAGCTGAAGCAAACCGAAAATTATAATAAATTTCTACCGCGTTTCAAGGCTGGTTAATTCTTGGAAAGCGGTTAATTGAGTCAGGTGAGAACGAACAGCTGTTCTGAAAACAGTTTGTGTCGAAAAAATCGGTTATTTCGAAAGAGTCTTTCTTAGTTTGTTACCGGGACGTTTGGCCTACTGATTCGCGTACTGATGGCCTGGAACCAATAATATATTTATTAATAACGACACTTGCTGTGCGACTGTTATCACTGTAGTCTGTGTTCGTGTTGTCAATGATTTGGAAGTAGGATTGTCAAAACGTGTGTTACAAGTTCACATGACTGTGGCAGTGTGAGTTTGAGCGAGCAAACTGACAACCGGGTGGCGGAAGATCTCAGAACTCACATGACAGACGTCTGCAACTAAGCGAATGTTGGTGCTGCATCCGACCAAACTCTACGCTTAGTATATACAGCGCGTCCATTTATGCATTTTCTCACACAATATCATCCGGATAGGGATCCGATAACATTGTTCTTGCTGTATTGGATACTACGCGCCTCCGTTGGCGATTTCCGAAGTACCGTTTAAATTGAAATTTAATGACATTCTAAAAAAAGAAACAAAACCCAACTTGACAAAGCCAAAAGTAGTAAAACGCACAACTAAGAAAACATATATTTGTGGTAAAAAAATATAATGGTTTAATGTTCTTTTCAATAAATCTGTTGGTTTGATACACAAATTGACCATTTTTTCAAGTATATTGCACTAACGTCCCAACGGTAGTTGGGAATAAGCTCGGATCAGTTTGGATGTCATGTTAATGCATCATTCACGGAGAAGTAAGTGCAGGAATTGCACACCGTAAGATACTCGTCAGTAACATGAATGCTATAAAATCAGCAGAGAACCAAAGCTGTAAAATCAGCAGAGAACCAAATCGCAGTTACCATTCATCGATAACATCGCAACGATTTGGTCAATAACATGAATGCTGTAAAATCAGCAGAGAACCAATCCGCAGTTACCGTTCATCCATAGCGTGGAAATGATTTGGTCAGTAACATGAATGCTAAACCAACGCATAATCTTTTGTTCGCCAGTCATATATATTTTGTTCGATGCTGTGGGGTCGACCATTGCTTGTACAACTGAAAGCTCCTGAGATATCAAAGAATATTCCCATACAGTATTTGTTGTCGTCAAGTGCTTTTTAATAGCAGAGACTAGTCTATGTAGTGCTGACTCTGTTGATCTGTTCTTCGTATAGGCATATTGTCCATCATGAAGAGGTGACTCTTTTAAGCATTTCTTTACGTGCTTATCTATAATTCTTTCAAGTGCTTTTAG
The DNA here is from genome assembly GCA_030248225.1 of Trileptium ribeirensis. Taxonomy (NCBI): domain Eukaryota; kingdom Metazoa; phylum Nematoda; class Enoplea; order Enoplida; family Thoracostomopsidae; genus Trileptium; species Trileptium ribeirensis. The sequence goes on along the minus strand of JASANE010008324.1, from coordinate 47,704 downwards.
ACAGAAAGAGCTAAGGCATATAGGACGGTATGACGTCACAAGGCCAAGGTCTTTTCCTGGTTTTGGTATGAAGACCACTCTAGATCGTCTCCATATGTAGGGTACAATACCACTGGCAAGAGAGAATCTAAAGATGGCCACCAATGAATCTATGATGGTGTTTGAGCTCATATGGACCATTTTCGGTATAATGCCATCTGGTCCTGGTCTTTTGTACGGTTTGAATGATTTGAAGACATGTATGACTTCTTTTTTACAACTATTTTGTTAGCCACGCTCCAGTCTTCGCGATTTCCCCACCTACCTGAGAAGTAGATCTCGTACGTTGTTTAAGCGAGCACCTTGGAAAGTGAGTTTCCAGAAGGGCTGATGTCTTTTGTGTTTCATTAACCGTGAATGAATTATTCGATTTTACGTTACAGTGAATTGACTTGTGTTCTCCTTTGAGTATTTTAATGAATCTCGAGCACTCTTTGCCTTCAGTAGTTTTTGCACAGAAATCACGCCAAGCCTTCTTTTTAGCGCTTCTGATTTCTTTCTTGTATTCTCTTTGTTTGTCGTTATAGGCGAGCCAATCCTCCACTTTGCCACTTTTAAATGCTTTGTTAACTGCCTTCCAAGAGATCTTCTGCATTTTTTTCAAGTTTCCATTCCACCATGGACTTGCGTTTATGGGCCTATTCGCCTTTTCCGGATAGTAAGTATTGTAGCCGTGAGTCATGGCCGAAAAATTTGTAGCTACTGCTTCGTTCATGGTTTCCTCATTATATATATTGGTGCTGATGTTACTATCTTGGAACATATTACGAAAACCAACCCAATCGCATGAGCGAGGATTTCGATATTTAGCTGTTTGAAGAATTTGAGTATTCAGCTCAACTAGAAATAATACGTATCTGTGGTCCGAGAGTGTTAGCTCGTTTAGCACCCTCCAGTTTCCAATTTTAGCAATCATGGTGTATGTAGCAAGTTATATCGATTACCTCCTTTGCGTATAGCATTTACAAACTGAGTGTTTCCATCGTTTATTATCACCAGGTCTGTTATTCCTATGTGTTCTAACAGAATCTTTCCTCTTCTATTGGTGCTTGTACTACCCCATACAAGGTAGTGAGAGTTAGAGTCGCAGCCTATGATGAGGTCAAGCTGTTATTTTTTACAATAGTGTATCACATTTGGCATGTTTTGGGTAAAATGTTCCGTAGAGTCATAGGGAAGGTAGATAGACGAGAACACGAGTACATTCTTTCCCGGTACTTCGAGTTTAACTGAACATGCATCTCTTGTGCTAATGTGGTTTAACATAGTGATGCTGACATGTTTGGCAGCATAGATAGCAGCCCGTGGGCGTTCATTCCCGCAAATACAAAAATAATTTCCCATGTCACCTGGAAGACTACCTGTATTGTCTCCATAGTGCCATGGTTCTCGAATTAATGTTATAAAATTATGTAGATTTCGTAACAAGATGCCCACCTGGTCAGTAGACTGGCGGCCGTGTTGAAGATTTATCTGAATGATGTCGACCTTTGATGATGATGTTGTTGTATTGGTCGCCATGTCGACATCATTCAACCATTCGATTTAGTCCTTTGTTTGGGAGGGTCTGCCGATAATACGGCAGAAGATCCTCCCAAAGAAGTAGTACGGATGGCAGTCCAGTTGAGCCAGTGCTGCCTCGGCTTCGTCGACAATGAGGAATTATGGCAGTGAACATAGCATCTTCCGCTTCTCATTCTTAAAAATGGAGGATCCGCTCATTTTATGGCAGTGAACACAGGGTTTCTCATTCTCATTCTTAAAAATTGAGGCTCCGCTCATTTTATGGCAGTGAACATAGCGTCTTCCGATTCTCATTCTTAAAAATGGAGGCTCCGTTCATTTTATGCCAGTGAACATAACGGTTTCCGATTGTCATTCTTAAAAATGGAGGCTCTGCTCATTTTATGGCAGTGAACATAGTGTCTTCCGATTCTCATTCTTAAAAATGGAAGCTGCGCTCATTTTATGGCAGTGAACATAGCGTCTTCCGATTCTCATTCTTAAAAATGGAGGCTCCGCTCATTTTACGGCAGTGAACATAACGGTTTCCGATTGTCATTCTTAAAAATGGAGGCTCTGCTCATTTTATGGCAGTGAACATAGCGTCTTCCGATTCTCATTCTTAAAAATGGAGGCTCTGCTCATTTTATGGCAGTGAACATAGCGTCTTCCGATTCTCATTCTTAAAAATGGAAGCTGCGCTCATTTTATGGCAGTGAACATAGCGTCTTCCGATTCTCATTCTTAAAAAAGGAGGCTACGCTCATTTTATGGCAATGAACATAGCGATTTCCGATTCTCATTCTTAAAAATGGAGGGTCCGCTCATTTTATGGCAGTGAACATAGCGTCTTCCGATTCTCATTCTTAAAAATCGAGGCTCCGCTCATTTTATGGCAGTGAACACAGCGGTTTCCGATTGTCATTCTTAAAAATGGAGGCACTGCTCATTTTATGGCAGTGAACATAGCGTCTTCCGATTCTCATTCTTAAAAATGGAAGCTCCGCTCATTTTATGGCAGTGAACATAGCGTCTTGCGATTATCATTCTTAAAAATGGAGGCTCCGCTCATTTTATAGCAACGAACATAGCGATTTCCGATTCTCATTCTTAAAAAGGAGGGTCCGCTCATTTTGTGGCAGTGAACATAGCGTCTTCCGATTCTCATTCTTAAAAAAATGGAGGCTCCACTCATTTTATGGCAGTGAACATAGCGGTTTCCGATTCTCATTCTTAAAAATGAAGGCTCCGCTCATTTTATGGTAGTGAACATAGCGTCTTCGGATTCTCATTCTTAAAAATGGAGGCTCCGCTCATTTATGGCAGTGAACATAGCGGTTTCCGATTTTCATTCTTAAAAATGGAGGCTCCGCTCATTTTACGGTTAGTGAACAATAGCGGTTTCGGATTCTCATTCTTAAAAATGGAGGCTCCGCTCATTTTATGGCAGTGAACAATAGCGGTTTCGGATTCTCATTCTTAAAAATGGAGGCTCCGCTGATTTTATGGCAGCGAACATAGCGTCTTCCGATTGTCATTCTTAAAAATGGAGGCTCCGCTCATTTTATGGCAGTGAACATAGCGGTTTCCGATTTTCATTCTTAAAAATGGAGGATCCGCTCATTTTATGGCAATGAACATAGCGTATTCCGATTCTCATTCTTAAAAATGGAAGCTCCGCTCATTTTATGGCAGTGAACATAGCGTCTTCCGATACTCATTCTTAAAAATGGAGGCTCCACTTATTTTATGGCAATGAACATAGCGTCTTCCGATTCTCATTCTTAAAAATGGAGGCTCCGCTCATTTTACGGTTAGTGAACAATAGCGGTTTCGGATTCTCATTCTTAAAAATGGAGGCTCCGCTCATTTTATGGCAGTGAACAATAGCGGTTTCGGATTCTCATTCTTAAAAATGGAGGCTCCGCTCATTTTATGGCAATGAACATAGCGATTTCCGATTCTCATTCTTAAAAATAGAGGCTCTGCTCATTTTATGGCAGTGAACATAGCGTCTTCCGATTCTCATTCTTAAAAATGGAGGCTCCACTTATTTTATGGCAATGAACATAGCGTCTTCCGATTCTCATTCTTAAAAAAACGAAGGCTCCGCACATTTTTTTATAGTATATACTTCAAAATAATTGGGTGCATTCAAACTTCTTTTCATTTTACGTATTCTTCATTTTGTGTTCTTGTAGACAAAGCAAGAAAATCGGGCTAACTTTATAAGCTCGTAGTAGTATATAACAGATCTAAAATTTCGGTCGAGTGAGCTGATGTTTGCTCCAATCCGTTTGTAACTTTATGTTTTGGTGGTGTGTATTCACCCGAACACTAATAGAAGAGTATCAATGCCTCCATAAAAAATAGTCCACTTGAATTTAGTTAACTAAAAATTAAAGAAATAAAACTTTTGCCGTAGAAAACCAATCTACCTGCAAGTTATGTTTCTGAGGCTGACAAAATATATACAAAATATATACAAAACATATACAAAATGATATATATCTATAAACGCTTATTAAGTCAATTGAAATGAGTTTATATGCAGAAGAGATAAAATAGCTGGTTTGGAAGCTGAGGTTAAGGGCTTCAAAGTTGCGTAAAAATCTGGTTTCCTTTGAATGTATTTTCGCTTTAGTATGAAGAGAAAATGTATCACACATATATATACCACTTTTGGTTGGTTAGTTACGAGATTTAGCTAAAATTAAACATTATAATACTAAATACTAGTTTAAGGCACTGCGTATAAATCAGTATCTTCTGATAAGGATTAGTGTCGTATAATATCCAATGTATATACCCAGCGACTCACACTTGCCAACATTGTATTAATTGTGCAGTTTACAAGGTGACCATATTCCGTCCTTTCAATTTTTGCCCACGGATCGGTTAATGTATTTATGCTAATTAACAGGTCAGTAAATATGTTTATTTGTTACTGGGCTGCCAGGTATTTGTTATATTCCATTAACATACATGTACCATGCGCAGTTACATAAAAAACTCGAATCCTGACAATAATAACACTGGTAAAGGGCAAAGAGCTGTGATTATAAGGTAGACGACAACGCTTAAGGCCATTGTAGCGCCAAATATAGTTTATATATATATGCAAGAATTTATAATAATAGGAAACATGTAATTGGAAGTGTGCCATAAGATGAAAAGCTAGAAAATAGTAACGGGTTTGACTTTAAGCTTCACAATTTGTGGTTTGATCAGTCAGCATCATGGGATAACCTACTTCGGCTATGAGATTATCCAAACACTTATAAAATATCAGTATGGTTCGGAGTGCATTGCGACACTTATGCGATAGGGTATGGCTTAGGACCAAAGACAAGCAGTGGGTGATTCCTGCTTTCCCGATGGTTGGATTTGAGGTGGGCTTTTGTCAAAGGCTGCAAAAGGTTGTGTTCTCAACTATATTGCGATACCCGAAAGACCGGGTTTCGTAAAACATTAAATCATCACATTTACCGTCAGTTTTCTTGTCCTAACGGTGGGTTTTTAGCATATAGGAATGCTTAGTTCTTGAATATTTTATGTTTTGGAAAATTGCTATAATTATCCCTGGGTCCTCCATTGCTGTTCGATAAGGATCTTGATCTCTCAGTAGTTATAGTATATATAAGCATAAATGAAAATAAAACAATGAAAATATATATGCATTGTTTCTATTATATTATAAGTTATATAATATAAACAATATATATACATGCTTATATTACTTGTAACACAGCTTATTTAGTCAAACCCGTGCATCAAAATGACTTAACGCACGTTTAGCTAAGTTAGCTGTATTAAAAGTTAGTTGTAGCACAGCCGAGTGTGCGGCAAGTGATTTGCACGCACGTTTGTGTTGTTTAACTCGTTCACACTCGTCTGAACTCGTCACAACCGTGCGTACAAATTACTTAACGCACGATAGCTGTGCTACAACTATTACTTAACCTACGTTTCATATGCATGTGTTCCTCACACACAAAGCATAGCTACAATACGTATATATAGGCGGAACAAGCATTATGTAAGGTTCAATGTAACAATGAACAGATAACAAGTTGTCTGTTTGTCTTTTGTCAAAATATGTCTTATGTTGCATTGTTGAATCTTTGAACACTTAACAAATCCATCCGCTTAGCGTCAGCGCATCGTTCCAACGTCTCGTTATTGTTACTTCATATTTTACCATGAAACTAAAACTAAAACTGGTACTATATGCACTCAACATCACAAAGGCTTTAAATATAATTTCAGAGAAAAAAAGCGCTTGCATATTGTACACATTTGAAGACAGGAAACATTAATGGTACCAGAAAAGGTAACATTCTAAAACAAAATTTGAATTTCCGTGGTAACATGCTTACAGTTATATTTATCTCCATCGGAACTGTTTGTAGCTATTTCAATCCATCCGTCATACTTGCTTTAATATACTTGTCTTTTGAAGATATTTAAATGTTTTTAGTTTAAAAGTAAAAGTTGACCAACGTGTATTTTTCGGTAGCGTCGCTATATATTTGAGTTGTTGGTCTGCTGTAAAAGCAAATGTGCTTGATAGTTTTTATTAAAATTCTATACATTTTGCCCTAAATACATTTTAGCATAACTATATATCCTGGTTTTGGCACAAAACATAGATTAAACCATTGTTTTCGCATCCGAGTGGCGTTTGATATTTGTTATTTATAGGCCTTCGAGAACGAGTAATTTTCCATTGTTGATTACATTTTAGAGGGCAAAAATCATTTTATGAACGGGTTAGATGTGCCTGGTGGTATCAGTGCATGTATTGCTATATAACATGTCACTATGATAGGAATGAGTTTGCACAAAGTAAGCGCTTGTTTTCTAATATTTTTCCTGACTTGCCACCACGTTACATTATATGTATTAGTTCAAATACTTTATCAGGTACAGTTGCGACAGTTGCTTATAGTACGCTAGGCAACTGTGGAAATAGTTATACACTTTAGTATGTTTATATTATTGCTATCATGACTAAATTTTAATGTTTTTCAGAAATGCTAAGAAAATTGGTATAAATTAATGCGGAATTTTTAAATAATGGGCATTTTTGTATTTATAGAGGTGTTGCCTAGCCACAATATTTGTGTATTGTAGTACTTATAAGATATTGGATTCGTTTTCATAACCGCTGCGGTTTCAAAATTTTTCCAAGGCGCAAGTGCTCGAGAAAATATATATAGTGTTTTGCAGCAGCTGTTGCAGTGAAGATGCTTCTTCAGAACCGCTGGGGTTTCAAATTTTTCCAATGCGCAAGTGTTCGAGAAAATATAGTGTTTTACTACGATTGTTGAAGTAAGATAGGATGCGTCTTCAGAACCGCTGGGGTTTGAAATTTTTTCAAGGCTCAAGTGCTCGAGAAAATATATACAGTTTTACTCCAGAAGTTGAAGTAAGATATGTGGTAAGGAATGGTCTATTTCAAGTTTTGCGATAAACTGCTGCTTATCTCTACATAATATACTAGTCAATGCCTGCTTAACAAAAATATAATGTTTTCTGATCTTCGAGATGTGAGACCAGTATAAAGTTGCGTTTTATGGTACAGGAGGATCCCGTCTATATGTTGCTCATATAACGTTGCTTTTAAGATAATTAGATGTTAGGTGCACGTAATAACTTTGACCTGGCGAAAATATTTCAGTAACATAGAGCGAAGATTCGACTAGAAGATTTATTAAAATGCTTTAGAAAGGACTATTTTAAAGTAAAAGCGAAATAGGACCTATCAGGCTTCATTATTTTACAGAAACAACTTCTAGAACCGGTTTAATATCGCGGCCGTCTTCCTTAAGAAAACTAAATCTTTTTAATAGACTAGGAAATACTCGGAGAGTCCAGGAATTGTATTCCTCGCAGTCAGATGATAAGAAGGAAAGATGGACTCGGTACTGGTCACGTAAACTGGCCAGCACAGAGAAAACACGGTTGATCGTGTTTTCTCATGCGCTTGTCTACTTTCAGGATTACACTTGGATTGATCTTTTGTAAAGTCAGTCCGCGATGTCAAAACCTATGTCCGCGCACAAATCCCGGCTTTACCTTGTCAACGGAAATACGATACAGCAATACGTAAGCGCTGTTCGAACTAACTATTTTACAATTTAGAATCCCAATTAAGGGACCGATTACAGCTGAAAACGTGATTCCAACAGCATTTCGTATGCAATTATAGGCTCATAGACCGCTGAACACAGCTATGTGATCCGGAATGTCATTTGATGAATGCGAACAAGCGTGCGAATTCAGCAAACAAGTAGGCAAATTGCTTTAAGGAAAACCGTGCTTGCTTTCTTTAAATTGCGAAACCGGATGGCAGAATTTCAGAACGCGAACTGTTCACGATTTAGTTTTATAATTTTGACAAGATAATAATCATTATGCACATTTCTAAAGTGGACTCGCGCATCACCACATTTGACGCTTTAAATAAACATAGTACGGAACAGACGAGAAAACTACTAAACCATTAGCTTTGTTGTTCTTATTCGCTTGACTTGTAGTTACATTTATTTCGAGTCCTGGTTTATAAACTACCCTACAGTTAGTTGTTCTATAGAACTTGACTCACTCGCACATGCCAATTATCGCTCAAATAGCTGAGCTGTAGCCTCGTTGTTCAAGTTTAAACAGAAAAATATATTATTAAAATTTAATAAATAATAAATTTTTGTCCCACACCATCTAATTATAGTAGAAAAGAAACATGGTGGTGTGACAAAGGCAGATGTTCACGATATTGAAGTACATTATTGATAATTTACCGCCATGTTCTATATCTCAGCCTTAGTTGTAGTGTATCGGGGTATCTCGACTACTGTGCGAAAAGCTAAATGATATCTTTTTTGGCTTAGTCAAAAGGAACTGTAATGGATTTTGGCATACGATTTTGGCATGCGCTAAATGATGAGTTTTTTTTCACACCTATCATAGAGATTTTAAATAGCTAATTAGTTTACAAAAACATGGTGTGTTGTTATGGGATACAGGAAACTACTGTAATTTTGGCCCATGTCACCTCTAGTGGCCGGACGTTATAACGTTAGAAAAAAGAACAGATTAGAGCGGGGGTTCGGGGGGCGGTGGCCCCCCGACTTCGGCTTAGGCTAGTACATGGCTCGTATAGGGACCTTAGCTTAGGCTAAGACTAAGGCTTAGGCTTAGTATATCGAGAACGGCACGGCATGCATTTCGCTTCCGCCCCTAAAGGTTACGTTGGCCGTAATTTTTATAGGGCTATAAAAAGAAACGCTTTAGTGCGGGATATGGGACTACCTACTTAAGTGTGCCTAGTAGCGTGTCTATTGTTTACCTTCAACCGAAACAAGCATTGCCTGTGCTACTTTCACTAAGACTTCTTTCCAAAGTTCCTCTAGCGTTAAATATTATCCTCCTTAAATATTCGCACATTTTTGCACAAAAAATTGCAGTCGGAAATATCATATCTGGAATGTAACTGTTTTTGAAATTAATTTATTTGCAACTTATGACATTTCAGTCAAGAGACCAAATCCTTCTATCAAATGTTGGTTTTGGGGACGCTAAGCCCGGCACTGAGTGTGCGGAAACTCTAAGGCCAGGATATAAACACTACTGACCTTCGATTAGAGCAGCATTGCCTTTGTTTTATCTTGCGGAGCTCACTGTGTTGCCAGGAATTGGGCCAGACTGCTGTTTACGGTAGAGCAAGGCGAATTTTAGAGTGGGCTAATTATAAGGTGTGAACATTTTTTAATTTTTTTCTGAAAATTTACACATCCTTTGTAATAGTAAAAAATTATAAAAAATATCTGTATTAGTATTATATATATGTATTATAAGATCTAAGCGTAGATCCCCCTTTCTAACCTTTTTATTGAATAGTCTTAGTCGCTGCATATTCACACTTCAAGTTTATTATCGACCATTTCGTTGTGCCATGTATATCTGTATGCACGTAATCTTGATGTTCAATAAATTTTGATTTCTGTAAGGCAAACAACCAATTCTCCATGTACTATTTCTTGGTTACAAATGAATAAAAAGCAACTTAACAAGTTGAAGACTGATATTTTCTCAACTGTTTTCCCAGGAAGAGCGAACGCAATCTCATGTGGCACCACTCACTGCGCTCGTACTATTTACAGTCACCATTATTCCCTGTCTGAGAGAGGTTTAGAACTATTCGAGTTACGTTTGATAATAGTAACTATTGATTATTCCTCTACTGCTGATTACTTTTCAGTAAATTAAGTAATTGCAGCAGCGCTCTATATTTTTTTCATTGATTGAACGCATGAGGGGTTCGCATGGAATAGGATATAAAGTTTTGATCCAAATAGTCTTTGTAGAAATGCAGCGGTTTTCGTTAGGCATATTTCAGAAATTCACGTTTATAGCTTTGTGTGCTTTTGTTACTGCTTGGTTAGTGCAACTGTGACTGTCACTACCGTTTTGCAAGCTTCAAGATTTTTTAATTAGGACGCTTGCTATATTCAAACTTATTTCGGAAACGCTCACCGTAATTCACTCGACCCACAATGCAATGAATCACATCTAATGCGTGAGTAAACTTAAGGTGACCCCGCCAACCATCCTATTTTGTTATTACCGATACCGAATCGCAAACCCTTGTTACGGAAAAAAGCTCAATTTCATTCGGTTTTTCGCTAACCGAAAATTGGCAAAATCAGATTCAAGTGCCAGATTTTAGACCTTGTGTTTGAACAGAATTTTGGCGACTTCAATATGCAGAAATTCTGTTTCCTAATGCATTATCATTTAAATTTGGATTATTCAGTTTCTAGAACAAATTTAATGCAAAAGTTACGTCACAATCAAATCGACAAACTTTCTTTCTCAAAAATTTGGGTAATTTTACTTGAATTTTCGCGAACACAAAATTTTTATATTTCAATCGCGAGCGCTGTGTTCGCGAACAGTTTTACGCCGAATTTCAATTCACTAAAAAGCGTTCCGTAACAAATTTTATGCAAAAATACAAAATAGGATGGTTGGCGGAGTTACCTTAAGTTTACTCGCGCATCATTAACAACATGGCCCAGTGGTTCGGCGCGTAGTAATACCAATCCAGGTGTTATATGTTCTACTTCATGCGCCACCTGGTTCTTGAGTATTTTATTTTGAAGCAAAAATGGGCTTATTAGAAAAATAGTCAGATTTACACAGCTACTAATGAAAAGGTAAATATAGGCGTTGCTGTCGGCGCACTGAATTCCATTAATGTGAAATAAATAAATGGCGAGATTTAGGTTAGAGTAAAGCGTAGGGTTATAAATGTCAGCTGACAGAACTATACGAGCTTACATCAATACATTGCGGGCTTTAGAATGAAAATCTGGCTCCTAAGTAATATACTTGGCAAGTATTAACGATCACAATGCCGGTAACTTTAACCTCAAATATCGTATTACAAGTTTCTTAGCTCTGGCTTTTCCGGTGGCTAAAATTTTTCGAGATAACACAAGGGTGCGAAATTTCCCTCCGGAGTTACGAACAGGGAAGCAACACTGTTTACCAAAGCAAGGGTCATAAAACCTTGCCAATACATAGGTATTGAGGCATCCGTTCACTAAGTAATAGGATACAGAATTGTGACGTGTCGCTTATTCTTTAAGTTTTGAAACCTTTAAATAGGATTTAAACTGCTCTAATATGCTTTGTTTAAGAACATACAAATAATGTTTAAAACGGAACATACCTATGTTTACTTTGCCCCTCTAAAATTCTTCTAATATGTTTTAATGACAATAAAAACACTTTATCGATAAATTTCCGCGTGATTTAGAAAATACTTAGATTGGGAATGTGATTTTAAAAACATATTATCAATTCTTTGTGTGAACTGGTGATTATTGTTAGGAAGAAAAAATATACTAAGAAAAATTATACGCTGATTCCAAAATTTTTGCGATGGGTCCTGAAGCAAAAATTCCAGGCCGACAACCTTTGCAATTTGAAGCAATGAGTGGTTTTTCTTTTTGTGAAATATTTGATAATGCTTTTGAAACGACTAAACTCAAGATAGACAACTCCAATAACATTGCGTCGTAGGTACACTAACATCATACAATCTTTGTGCAATTACGATTAAATTAAACGATGTTAACTGTAGCGGGTTTCACCAATAGTAGACACCAACAGGCGGATCATCTGGTTATTTATAATATTTTGTACCGGAAGCAATTGGCTTAATAATTTTAACGTAGCATCTTAGAAGAACTTTATTTGTGATGAAAGGTACAGTGAAAATTTTGTAGCATTTCGTCGGGAATACACTTCACTCCATACCGGAAGCAATTGGCTTAATAGTTTTAAGATAGTATCTTAGAATAACTATATTTGTGATGGAAAGTACAGTGAAACGTTTGTAGCATTTCGTCGGGAATACACTACACTCCATACCGGAAGGAATTGGCTTAATAATTTTAAGGTAGCATCTTAGAATAACTTTATTTGTGATGAAAGGTACAGTGAAAACTTTTGTAGCATTTCGTCGGGAATACACTACACTCCACAAGGACGAAGCTTATAATCAATACTGTCGTGTTTATCGATTCCAAGATTCTATTGTACCGGCCGGCACAATGGTCATAGGTGTCCTCTACAAAATATTATATGTCATACAATTATGTGTAGAGTGTCATAAAATATTTGCGTGGCTGACCATGATTTTATGGAGCTTAGTAAAAACGAACTTCTGCTTCAAGTGGATTAAAGATTGATGTAACCACACACATCTCAAAGTATTAATTTCACTATAGCGAGCTCGAAACTTATGCAACGAAGTACTTAGTGTGATCTTACCGTTCATGTTTAAAAATAAAATATACTACACATGTTCAATTACAGTGTATATATGCAAAACACTAATTTCAGTACAAGTTTAATTGCGTTGCATACGAATTGTAAGGTCGCAGATTGATCTGACTGAACTAATTATTGAAAGCCGTCTATAAAAGCTGACTGCTCAGTTTTTAGCTAGTTTCTTTGCACTTCCAACGTAATTAGCGTCGGAATCAATTTTATATTTCGAAAATCTTTTTGTCAAAATTAGCTTGTTTTAAATAACTCTGTTCACAAATAAGTTTTAAATTTTTATTGTCACATTCCATGTTTGAAACGGTCAGTTCCCAATATAGCGAAATTTATTTTTATGTTATTCAGGGTGTCCCAGAAGTAAGGAAGACTGTTTGAACTGTCATAGCTCAACAATTGCATGATATAATTTTATGATTTCTTTATTCCATATAGACAAGCATTATATTCTTACATATTACTAACTGTATTGCTAATTCGCACCTTTCTAGTAGAAAGACTGTATTTAACATCCAACAGCTGGTCTGAAGTTATTCCGTCCTGGCGCCACATTTCATTTTTTTCAACCCGAAGCAACGAATGTATTCTTGCCGGCTCTGGGCCAAAAAAATGACGAAAATTCCGGCCGGTGCCCAACACTACTCTGGAAGTTTCCCTGAGCCTTTCTTTTTCGACGAAACTATTACAGGTTACGGCTATTTGCAAATGCTGAAAGATGATTTTTGGCCGCAATTTGATCAGTTGGACGAGTGTGACAACTTTTTGTTCCAACAGGACGTTGCGCCCGCTCGTTTTGTCAAATCATTGCACGAATCGATTTGATGGTCAATTTTAAGGATCGCTGGATCTGCCGACGAGGTCCTGTTGAGCGGCCTTTCGGTTCCTCGGATTTGGCGCCTCCGGACTTCTTTCTCTGGTATGTGCCGAAGGAGAAAGTTTACGGAAAGAAGCCTAGCACTGTGGAACAACTGAAGAAGTTCATGGCAGAAGGACTTGATCTGACCGACACCCAACTGTTTCGAAAAGTTTGTCGCTCTGTGCGATTTCGTCTTAAACTAATATTAGATGTTGCAAGAGCCCAGGCGTTGTTGTAATGCCAAGCTACTTTGCTAATTTTCTATGTTTATGTTAGTATTATTTGCAATAGAAATTTTGTGCCTGTATCATTTGTGGATAGATACTAATAAGCGTCAAATTGTTTTCATTACTTATGGGACACCGTAGTCAGTGGCGTACCGAGGGGGGGGCATTGGGCCATGGCCCCCCCCTTTCCGATCACAGCTAGCAAAATTTTTGAGCGTGGTACTGGACATCTACAGGTTTTTTCCAAACGGCCACAATCGAAGCTGATCTAGGGGGATGGGGGTATGCAATTGTATGAATACCCCCACAGGCATGCCAGAAAGGGAAAATTTGGCCTAAGTTGTGAGCGGTTTGCGCATAACACCGACGACTCGCGTTGTCTCGTAAGCTGGCAACCGCAACCCAATGCTGAAGTTGTCAGCACAAAAGTCCACCGCTATTATATACTGTAAAACACAGATCGGGGCTTATTCATTATGTTAATGTTGAAGCCGCTCGAGACCTAGATCGCCTACACATCGCTCGTGTTGTAGTGTTGGACTATTACAATCGCCATCATCGCATTAGCTTTCTCTTGGTTTCTTTTTCAAAAATTTGTTAATTCAATAAATGTAATGGGTTTATGTTAGCGGCGCCTTTGAGCAGATGTTGTTTCTATCATCATTTCTTTAAACACATCATATTTTCTGCTTGATCGATCGGAAGGCATTGCATGTTTTCTTTATTGAAAAACGTTAATGTAACTGTCATTTATTGTCTCTTGAGTTCATGGGCGGCGATCCTGGGGGGGGGGGCTGGGGGGGGGCTACTAGGTCTGGAACTAATTAACACGAAATTGGTCATTTCTCAAGGTTTTTGTGGCTATTTTCTATTTATAACCCCCAACCTGCGGTCAGCCCCCCAATCTTTGAGAGAAATCGCCGCGCCTGCCTGAGTTCATCCCTGTTGGCCCTGTTGGTGTATGTTCGGAGTGAGCAAAGAATTGTCGATGTTCATTTAGAAAACTGCGCGGGGTCGAAGTAATCTCAGCATATGCTTCATGAAGTTAGAGTTAGACTGTCTATTGTGCGCCACAAATAATGACTGCATTCTTGTATTGAAACTGAAAAAGCAGGTCAGGTCACGAGGGCTGGCCCCCCCTTTCCGAAATCCTGCGTACGCCACTGACCGTAGTCAATACCGTCACTTAGCAACAAGAATCTCGGAGCATACTGGAGTGTCAGCCCGCACTGGTAAAAGCCTTAACAATGCGCAACTAAACAACTCAGCCATTTACAGACATATAGCGTTTTGCCAAACCTTCTTGCCAACCAATAGCAATTTTTCCATACTTGCACAGATTAACGATACTAGTCACAATAATGAACAGTGACTTCGCATTACGGAAAACCTAATCATCAAACATAATAACCCAGGCCTGAATGACATTAGTGCTTTAAAGCCTTTGTTACTGTTTTCCGAGTAATATTTGCAACTTTTATGGCGTAACCTATCTTTTATAATTTATTATGGGACACCCTATATGTTGACGAGCAACGAGAAACTCTAATGTAAATAATTTATTTACACAAAACCCTTTAAAATAAGTGACATAAGTCGTTAAAATCGGTCGCATTTGGTAGATTCTATATTTTGTCTTGATGAATATCGCGAAGGTTGCAGGTTGCTACAACGCTGTAAATTTCATTCCATGCTGTGGATTTTAGCATTATAAAGCATCTAAAATACAATGGTTTTCTTGGTCACGCATAGGTATATCTGTTAGCAGTCTTATAAAACCAACAGATAAATTTTCCCTATGCAAATATTAGCTAAGAGTTAAAATTCTA
Source organism: Trileptium ribeirensis (assembly GCA_030248225.1). Taxonomy (NCBI): domain Eukaryota; kingdom Metazoa; phylum Nematoda; class Enoplea; order Enoplida; family Thoracostomopsidae; genus Trileptium; species Trileptium ribeirensis. Next base: position 32,393 of record JASANE010008324.1, on the reverse strand, counting down.
GACGAGAGTATGACATAGTTCACCATCAAGCATACTGAATGTGTCAGGCATGATTCAATCCATTTCAACGTTACCCTTCTCCAGTCCCCTATTTCCTAATGACAAACCCCAATGTTTGCGGAGAGCCATCGTATAAAAAAATAAAATTTATATCTGAGCCCTTACGCCAGTTTTGGTGGGTCCTGTTTTTAAAATACAAATTTTTGCATTACATCTTCAGAGATTTCAGGTGGTATAATCGTCCGCAAAACCGATGATCGGAACAAATTTATACAACAATACCACAAAAATTGGATTGTTACACTACTTCGAGTCCGGGGTGTAAGATTTGAAATAAATCGTCACATCTTTATGGTGCTGGCGAAAAGTGTTAATAACAATAATAATGTATTATGACTGTTTATTAGCATAAAATTGTACAAAGATATTATGAGTTTATATATGTAAACGGTATATGATGTATATATTGATATATGTATAGTTGGAGGCAAGCCCTTTTTAGAAACGTATGGCTTTCCACCTTTGAAAAATTCATAGTATTTGCTTGTGAAACACATTTGAAACTCGTGCACTCATGACCATTATTGCGTTAACTGCAGTACAAATGACTAGTTTATATATGTAAACGGTATATGATGTATATATTGATATATGTATAGTTGGAGGCAAGCCCTTCTTAGAAATGTATGGCTTCCCACCTTTGGAAAAATTCATAGTATTTGCTTGTGAAACACATTTGAAACTCGTGCACTCATGACCACTATTGCGTTAACTGCAGTACAAATGACTAGTTTATATATGTAAACGGTATATGATGTATATATTGATATATGTATAGTTGGAGGCAAGCCCTTCTTAGAAACGTATGGCTTCCCACCTTTGAAAAATTCATAGTATTTGCTTGTGAAACACATTTGAAACTCGTGCACTCATGACCATTATTGCGTTAACTGCAGTACAAATGACTAGTTTATATATGTAAACGGTATATGATGTATATATTGATATATGTATAGTTGGAGGCAAGCCCTTCTTAGAAACGTATGGCTTCCCACCTTTGAAAAATTCATAGTATTTGCTTGTGAAACACATTTGAAACTCGTGCACTCATGACCACTATTGCGTTAACTGCAGTACAAATGACTAGTTTATATATGTAAACGGTATATGATGTATATATTGATATATGTATAGTTGGAGGCAAGCCCTTCTTAGAAATGTATGGCTTCCCACCTTTGAAAAATTCATAGTATTTGCTTGTGAAACACATTTGAAACTCGTGCACTCATGACCATTATTGCGTTAACTGCAGTACAAATGACTAGTTTATATATGTAAACGGTATATGATGTATATATTGATATATGTATAGTTGGAGGCAAGCCCTTCTTAGAAACGTATGGCTTCCCACCTTTGAAAAATTCATAGTATTTGCTTGTGAAACACATTTGAAACTCGTGCACTCATGACCATTATTGCGTTAACTGCAGTACAAATGACTAGTTTATATATGTAAACGGTATATGATGTATATATTGATATATGTATAGTTGGAGGCAAGCCCTTCTTAGAAACGTATGGCTTCCCACCTTTGAAAAATTCATAGTATTTGCTTGTGAAACACATTTGAAACTCGTGCACTCATGACCATTATTGCGTTAACTGCAGTACAAATGACTAGTTTATATATGTAAACGGTATATGATGTATATATTGATATATGTATAGTTGGAGGCAAGCCCTTCTTAGAAACGTATGGCTTCCCACCTTTGAAAAATTCATAGTATTTGCTTGTGAAACACATTTGAAACTCGTGCACTCATGACCATTATTGCGTTAACTGCAGTACAAATGACTAGTTTATATATGTAAACGGTATATGATGTATATATTGATATATGTATAGTTGGAGGCAAGCCCTTCTTAGAAACGTATGGCTTCCCACCTTTGAAAAATTCATAGTATTTGCTTGTGAAACACATTTGAAACTCGTGCACTCATGACCACTATTGCGTTAACTGCAGTACAAATGACTAGTTTATATATGTAAACGGTATATGATGTATATATTGATATATGTATAGTTGGAGGCAAGCCCTTCTTAGAAATGTATGGCTTCCCACCTTTGAAAAATTCATAGTATATATTTGCCTGTGAAACACATTTGAAACTCCTGCACTCATGACCACTATTGCGTTAACTGCAGTACAAATGACTAGTTTATCTTCTAAAAAATAAGTTAGTAGTAAATGACGGTAGTATATAAAATGAAATTATAGGTTTTGACAATATAGATAGGTTATTATTATTTTTTCCTTAAAAAATTTTTCAGACATTTGTGACGATTTTTCGGGCCGTGTTTGGTATTCAATGCTTGTACAAAGGTCAATAGTGTTTCCGATTCCGTATGGCTCATAATTTTTACAAACCCCGAAGTAATAATAATAATTAGAACTGACCGAAGTTTGCAATGAATTCCATACTGTGCTAGTTTTTTGTTTCAAAACGGGGTTATCAGGCGGGCTGACAAATGTTAACCCTTTGATGCTATTATTAACCGTGTAGTGTTTGACAAACTGAAGGAATCGATCCCGGGTAGTGTGATCGAATGCGTAAGCGAACCACAGGTCTATCTATAAGCTATTGCTCGATTCTTTATTGCAAAATGACAGAGTGTGCCACGTGACAATAGACACCATATGACAAATTTTGCTAGCAAAACACGTCTCATTCATTGCGCTGTGAGACCACTGGGCGTGAAATGGTTACCGAGAAATTTTTCGGATTTCTGTCCGCATATAGCTAAAACAGGAACTAGTTGGACATACATTACACATATACATTATGTGTGTATGTTTATTACCCTACTGTATATGTGTTTACATACAATGGATATGTATTTATATATATATATATCAGGTTTCACTTGGAGCGTATTGTATATAGAGCATCGCTAAGCAAAGCAATAGAGCCCAAGTGAGAGAAGCTTAGTCTTTTTTTGAAACCAAGAGATATAATATTGGTTGTTTGGTATATAAATAGCACATCACAAGGGCAAACTAAACACGGTGACAGTTTCAGATTTGGTTTTTCAGATGACACAGAATGTGTTGTCCAAGATAAACGTCATGCTTTGAGCGACGCATAGTGATAAGGACATAGAGACTAACTTTTTGTTATGCCAAACTATATTTGTAGTCTTATAATGAGTATTAATACTATATCCGTTGGATGTATAATTATTTTGGTGCTTACAAACATTACTTCCGAAAATACAATTATTTTTTTTCTGTAAATACGATTTCACAGAACATTCTGAGTGTAGTAAGGTAAGAGATATTCTATGAACTGACATGCATATATTGTGAGTTATGAGTACGTCCAGATGGATTTTTTCATGTTCGTCATTTTTTGTGTTGTGTAGCCTGGCCTCACTGCCAAACTTGCACAATAAGTTTAAGTCACGTTTAGTCTTACAGTTAATAGAGAATTTGTCGTTCCTTACAAATCAAACGTTTTGAAGAAAATCGACAGTGAACAGCTGTTTTTAATATATATACACATCAGTAGATCGACAAAAATATGTATGACTATGGCACTCAGCTTTATGTGTTTAGAAAATTTTCACAGAAATTGATTACAGCTTTTATTGTTTCAAGCTAGAGATTACATATACAAAAGCGCTTCGCTCGAGCTCGATGAATTCCCAACTACCGTGAAAATAGGATTTTAATTTACAAACGCGCTTCGCTCGGGCCCGACGTTTTCTCAAGTACCTGGAAAATCGGATTTTATTTTACCAAGGCACCTCGCTCGAGGTCGTGCATTTCCCAACTACCGTAAAAATCAGATTTTAATTTATAAAGGCGCTTCGCTCGAGCTGGGCCATTTTCCCGCTACCGTGAAAATAGGATTTTAATTTATAAAGGTGCCTCACTCGGGCTCGGCGATTTCAAAACTGTCGTGAAAATCGGATTTTATTTTACAAAAGCGCTTCGATCGGGCTCGGGGTTTTCTCAACTACCGTGAAAATCGGATTTTAATTTACAAAGGTACCTTGTTCGAGGTCGGCAATTTCCCAACTACCGTGAAAATCGAATTTTAATTTACAAAACTGCTTCGCTCGGGCCCGGCGTTTTCCCAACTACCGTAAAAATAAGATTTTAGTTTATAAAAGCCATTCGCTCGAGCTCGGACATTTCCACTACAGTGAAAATGGTATTTTAAATTACAAAAGCGCTTCGCTCGGGACCGGCGTTTTCCCAACTACCGTAAAAATAGGACTTTAGTTTATAAAAGCCATTCGCTCGAGCTCGGCCATTTCCCAACTACCGTAAAATTGCATTTTAATTTACAAAAGCGCTTCGCTCGGGACCGGTGTTTTTCCAACTACCGTAAAAATAAGATTTTAGTTTATAAAAGCCATTCGCTCGAGCTCGGCCATGTCCCAACTACCATGAAAATCGAATTTTAATTTACAAAGGCGCCTCGAGCGAGCTTGGCGGTTTCCCAAATACCGTAAACATCGGATCTTGATTTCCAAAGGTGCCTCGCTCGATCTCATCGATTTCCCAACTACCGTGAAAATCGAATTTTTTAATTAATGTGATTAAAAACAAACAACAAAGCAAACTCACAATCTAAAACCAGATTCTGACAGCTTAGCTATATAATAAAAGCAGCAACATATTAACTAACCACCACAAGATATTGTTTATTTAGGTGTATTTTCGTAGATATAGTTTCACTGAAGCACAATGGTATTAGGAATATTTTTATTTTGAGTAGAATATATATACTAAGTGCCTTCGTCGACAAATTTTAAACTGCTGCCACAATTGACTCGGGTTTTTCCTAGAAGCCCAAAATTGGTCATTTTTGAAGATACAGTAGAAATTTTAGTTATATTTGACTCAGCTCGGTGATACGGTTCAGAATATATTCATTTTGGGGAGTTTATATGATTAAAATTTTCGATTGTTTGGTGTTCCAAATGGTTCTCTCCTCTGGGTATCCAAAATGTTCGAGAAAAAACTTTTTCTCGATAAATATTTAATCTCATATATCATTCGAACTGTATCGATGAGCGGAGTCGAAAGTTGATGAAGTTGTATCAATTCGTTTTATGGGTTCAGGATTTGTTTCGATTAATGATAAATCCTAAGCATAAGGCTAACAAGCCTGACTTGGTAATAAAACAGCTATATATTTACAACAAGATGTGCTTCAGAAACTAAAGTAAAAACTGTTCTGTATCGCTGGCATCATACTTTTAGCGTGGACATTAGCAAAAGTAGCAAAAGGCACATCTAAGTAACGGCTATATTTTTGTTACAAAAGGTAGTGTGGATTATCCTTCTCTTCTTTTCTATAAAGCTGTGGATTTGATACAAAATCCTGTATATTTAATGCACTAAATGCTTTACATGTAGTTGAGAATAGTGCCAAGTATTTTGAATTGATTGATATCATCTTGTAATACTTAATAAATTGGCTATAGGTGTGCAGTTTGGTTTATGCTGAAAAACACTGCTTTATGCCACATTTATTATTTAAAACCTGGCACGTAGCCAAACTTGTATTTTAAAGGCAGCACACCAAATTCGGGGGGGGGGGGGTCCGGGCGATTTCCGTGGTGCAGTATTTTTTCATTATAAAATTGTCAATTAGGTAAATTTTATAAAGCCTTTGGAAAACAAAAAATTATCGAAAATATCTATATAAAAACAAAGGAAACTAATTAAATTATCCTTTTTGCTAGTTATAGGTGTTGGCTACAAATGAAACGCCACTCCCGCATTTATGAATATGAAATTGATATTTTTAACTGTTTTCTCAGGGAGAGGGGGACAAACACAATGTCAGGACGGGTTCGCCTCCACAAGCACACTCTTAGTTACGTGGCTGTTCGAAACCGTTGCTGTAAATTTAAATAGATCTCTTGGGGGTTTAAAATAATATTTTAAGTAAACAAAGTTTCTTCTAAACCTTTTTCAATCCGTGTTTTGTGTTTGTACAGTTTGCGAAGAATTTCCCCAAAATGCAGTATTATTTTTAGTATTTGTTTATATAACGCCATACAACACTTAATCAAGTTGTTAAATTATGTTGTAAGATATTAAGTAAAAATTATGTTTTTATTGACAGAAGTATACATTTCTCCACAGCCTTCTTTTGTCAGTTTATAATTTAATTACGATGTGGTGAAGTCCCAACTAGTTTTTAAAATGTAAACTGGCGAGAAAAAACTGTTTTCTTGGAGAAAATCTGGTTCTTGAAAGACATATTTTTGTTCATTGTCTGCCGCATGCAAGTAACAAAAAACAGTTTCTCGAAAGTCTGATTTGTTGGCATGATCTCAACATACTAACACGGGTGAACATTATAGATTTCGTTCCATAATTGTTAAGCATATAGTTTTGCCGTTATTATGCTGAGCGAATCGAAGCGGTTTTGTGTTCGCCACAGAGGGAAATATCGACACCATCTGTCCGTCCGTTCATCTCTCCGTGGAACTTCTCAATAAATACTGGGTCGATATAAAAAATTGTTTGAAAGGCCTAACATCCTTCAGATGCAAGAGATTCAGTTTTGTCAAAATTTGTTTTAGTTAATTAGTAATTTACTAATTAGTTAAGCTTGTTAGCGTATTTTTAGCATTTCCAAACAAAAATTGCTTATTTTTCAGTGAAGAATTGGTATAAAGATATTGTTTTAAGAAGTATTCTACATCTCGTAGTGCCGATTACGAATTTGGTGTTTATTATTATTCGAGAATGTTAAAACATGCTAATTAGTTAGTTAATTAGCTAATTACTAATTAATTTGCTAATTTTTAGAAAATTTTCAAGGAGCTCAGAAATGACAAAAATGCACACGGAAGATTTCTATGTCGCTGATCACGAATATGACATTTCGGAAGCTCTAAAACTTGGGCGTATATGCTTATTAGTTAATTAATTTGCGAATTAGTTAATTTTATGCAAATTTTTAAATCACCCCAAAATTGGTGATTTTTTGCGTTCGCGGATTTTCGATGTCGCTGATGATCGATATGTGACTTTTGAAGATCTATGATTTTATCATTTGTGCTAATTAATGAATTAATTAATCAGTCAATTAGTTGATATTTTACTAATTAATTAGCTAATTTTTAGCTAGTTAGGTGTTTCTATGATGGATTTGACATCAACTGTCTAATACTTGTTATAAATTGATTAAATATTTAGTTGAAATTCGTGTATACATAAATAAGATATAAAATATTTCGCTTACGACTCCGCTCACTTTTTTGTAATTTATCACGTTTACTAGTAATAGCCTTTATATGGAACTAATCACTCCAATAGTCTAAAACTGAATCATTGATATTGCAGCAAACTACATCATGTTCAGTTATGGTTCAGCAGGCAATACGGACGTGAAACATGTGCCGTTCACGTTATAATGTCTCCAACGTTTGGAACCTATGTACCAGACACACTGTGTGGATGTCTTCGACAACAGACTGTCTTAGACACACCCTTGTTGTTATAAAATTTTTAAAGCATATTTGGCTAGCAGTGGCGTAAATCGGTTTGAAATATTGGTGGATCTAACTCAAGTGAAGTTTTGACCTATGCACCCGTTAAATACATCTAAATACCTTAGCCCGCTTAATTTTTGACTTTACTTGCTGTCTGCTGCTGCTTTATCATAGCTAGTGTCATTCTCCGAAGTTGCCAAGGACACCGTATCTACTTTGTAGTTTTATTGTCGGTATGCTGCATACCATCTTGTCAAAGCGCATATTGCCAAGATACAAATATAGACATTATCAAAAAAATAACAACATGCATTAGTTACAGACAGTCTGCGTTACTGTTAACTCGCTAAAAACTGATAACTAAGGGTGTGTTCGACACTGTAAAAAAATGTAGCAGCTGGTATGACGTACATCCTCAAGAGTTGATTTGCAGTATGGGTGTGACCCTGATTGCCTATGCTGTAGGGTCGCGACTGCAGGCGGACAAAAGTTCTAAAGTGTGGGAATATTATAAAGTGAACTCCACATAAAAGTTCTTTAAAATTGGCAGAAACCTTGTAGCGTTTCGGATGTTTTATTAAACAAACAGAAGCTTTAATTACAGTGATACTTTCTGGTTGAATAAGTTCATTACTGTGCGACCATTTTATTTAATAACGTGTTTGTTGCTCTTTATCTACTGATGTCTTCTTAAAATTTAGCAATAACACGGATTCATACTTTTTTAAACACTCGCTGCGAGATTAATTGAAAATTTGTAATTCTTGGTAAAGCATTTGCTAATCAGTTTCATAAACCAAAGATCAGTATCGTGTTGAATTTTTGCATCAAATTTTGTCTCGTTCACCTTACTTTCTACTGCTACTAAATGCTGTCGCCAAGAACGTTTCCAAACTTGGATATAAATGTTTGAGATTTCTAAAAGAAAAATGAATACGATTTTAAAAAGCTACATGAACTGATTCCGTTAAAGCTTGTATCGCTTTCATAACCTTCACGGCCATTGAGTACTAGATTGCTTCAGCAGGGGTGGATCCAAGAATATCCAGTAGGGTGTGTAGTCTATCTGCTTCCTATCGTAAGCTATTTCCATGGTTATCTGCGGCCATTCCGCGGTCAGACAGAAAAGCAGCAGCCTGTTTTGATGCTGTTTTCAAAGCTTAGATGATATCAGGATAATATACCAAGGCTAATTTCACCGATGATGTATGCATTGTGAAAATTCGAATCAAATACTTGCAAACAGACGATAATTGTACCATGTATTATGCCCCAAAATTTTCAGCTCTGGCGTGTCATTATCTTGTGAATGGATTTATCCTCCCAATCCTATGCTGTAAACGATCTACGGCATTGCAAAATTTTGAACCAAATCCGCTTTCTCCTTATCATGTTTTATAACAAATTTCTTGCCAATTTTGGACGAAAATTAACGCTGTTCAACTACTAAGAATCAATTAGAGACGAATGTATTGATCGTTATCAGGCAAGCCATAAATATGGCAAAATTACAAAATTGGGTAAGTGTCAATCATTCATGAGTTATGACCGTTGTTTACAATAAAATTTCCCAAATGTCTCCCAACCAAGCAACGTATAATCTATCTTGCTGTTGATTAAGTTTACCCAGCTATAGTGTTAAAGAAGAACATAGTTGAATCAAGTCTTTTGAGAAATATCCGGGAGCCAAATGTAGGAGGGATGAGAAGTTCATCCGGCTTCCCACCTGTTGCTGAGCCCCTGGAGTTGATAATTTATTATCATAATAGGAAGCTTAAGCTTTTTGAAAATGAGAGTTTGTCGTAAGGTTTAAAGCGTCAGGTATAGATGAAAAAAATCGTGGTTGATCAACAGGTATAACAGCAACTGAGTGAAAAGTAACAATAAATTTGCTTCAAAAATATTGCTCGGAATTACAGGATCAACCTAACGCTTGCTATTATCAATTATTATTGATAATAACGTATATCAATTATCAATTATAATAACGTATATTATATATATAATTATACATATTATGTAATATATATATAATTATAATACATACTATATATAATACATATTATATATAAAATATGCATTATATATAATATTTATTATATATTATATAATTATGTATATAGATACAAGGGTAGCAGGAATGGGGGGATTAATGTGATAAAGAGACTGTTTTTATCGAAATATGTATGATTATGTGCCCTATTTATAAACAATAATTTGGTGATAGTTGTATAATTGTTGTGAAGAGTAACAAAAGAACATTCGCGACTTTCCAGAAGTCTTACAAATATTCTGGATTCTGAAAGAAACAATAGAACATTGTAGAACGTTCCGAAAAGTCTAGAAACTACTGTTCTAATTATCATGAATGTTCTCGTATGATCCGAGACATTTATATATAATCGTGTTGCTCAATGATAGGTCGTCTCAGTTGTTTTGTTCGTGTTTCGTTGTGTTCATGTCGTTATCGATTTCCATTCAATAACTTTATTCCGTTTGTTTTACTTCAATAAACTTCATTTGTTACGTCCCGAGTTCCCTTCTTTTCACAAGTTAGCCGGAGATACGACAATAATTATCACTGATATAAATATGTAAAGATTATATATGGCATTTAGGTAGAAAAAGATTAATAATAAAGCGATAGTTATATAATTATTAATACTACAGGTTATTGATGTAAATCAATGTTTATGCAGCCGTTTCCTGGGCGACATCAATATAATTGTATAATAATATTTTGCTTTGTATTTAATGAAACTGTTACAGTTCCATTTTGTCATATTATATTCTTTGTTTATATCGGTTATTGTACAGAGTTGAGCGCTAATACGACTGTTAACTAGAAATCACAGTTTAGCTTATACGATTAATACTTAACCAGGCGCTTGCAGATCACTGATCTGCTTGTTTCATGTTATAAAATCAGATTTGTTTGCTGGAATAACATTTACTAATAATAATGTTCCATCTCAGCGTTTTGTCCATATTATAATTTAATTATTAAACAATAAAATGATTCAATATTAATATTAAATAATAAATTGTAATCTATGATAGTTCCCTCACAACTGTCCTTACAGCAATCGATTTCGCTTGATTAATGACACTTACCTGCCCTAGGTTTTGCCTCATATCACGGTTTATTGAAGCTGTGGTTGCAGGTTACTAGATGGTCGTCTAGATTGGTAATCGAACAACGTCGCATCATGGATCTTTGGACCGAAGAACATGATAATTCACGCGAAAATATTAAATGTGTTGTAGTTGGCGATACGGGTAAGAAAATTTATTTATTTGTTTAATTAATTTATTTTGTTTATTATTATTTAATATTTATAATTAACTATTAAAATTATTAATTATAATTAATTACTTAACGTTTTATTTTGAATGTTGTTACTTATTTAATGTTGTACCAATCACAATCTAAATATCGCTCCAATGTGATGCGTATCCGGGCCTTTGACATAACAGAACGTGTGATCTTTTTGAGGCCAGGAATTACAGGGTTGAAATATACTTTTTGCCGAATTAATGTCAGGAATCACCTATGTTATTTCATTATTTACCTGATACAGTTGTCGAAACTTGTCGAACAGTGTATGATACATGATTATTTTTACGCTTCCTTGTCTGGGCATGGTATAGCAGGCGTACTATTCAGTGTTATGACTCGATATTTTAAGGAAAAGTCAGCTAGATCGCATGAAAAATCGATGCGTCTACTTGCTTTTCGACAATCGGTGCGGCGGTTGTTGCTGGATTTGTCATTCTCATTAGTACTTGATTTGTAGATTTAAAGTAATTTATCGTTCGCCGTATCAGTCAATATATTATGAACAGTATCGTTCCAGGCGTCGGAAAGACTCGCTTGATATGTGCCAAGACATGCAACCAGCGTCTCAGCCTAGAACAGCTAATGTCATTTCATATTCCGACAGTTTGGGCTATCGATCAGTACCGAATGTGTCCTCAGGTAAGCGTTTCAGTTGCCATGCTTTATATTTATTATGTAGATCCCATGTCTTAGAGACCCTAGATCCTAGCAAACATTAATTCAAAAAATAAGGATCTAAAGTAAACTTCATAACAATAACAGCCATCGATATCTGATTTCGGACAGAGGTCAGTGATATTACAGTTCGTCGAGCCATAGCTATATCGTCCAATAACACTATTTCTATGGAAATATATTTAGTAAAATGTTTAAATTTCGTTGCCAATTGTTTTTAAATCCAAATGTTTTACTCAAATTACAGAGATAGTTTTTGCTTGTATATAAAAAACAAAACTTTATTTCAGCGACTGCAATTCAGAAATGGGAATTTGGCTAATTATATTTATATGTTAATTATACTGTGTTTAGGTGTTAATAGCGTATTTTGTGCATGCGCGTTTGTCGGTAACGCAGGAAGTTAACAAACTAGCGTTGAATAACCGCTTTTCATGATAAAATCAACTCAAATTTGGATTCGATCGTTTGTATAACACCAGAATAGATGGATCGATTTAGCTGAAATGTTCACAGAGGATATAGACATCGCTACGGTCATTTTAGTCATATTTAAAAACCACTGACCTCTTTATTTCTTCTTCCAATGACCAAACAGTCACAAACTTTTGATATTTACAAATGACAAATTTTATGAAAGATATTTTGAAGATTGATTTATACGTAGCATCTCCCTAAGATTTGCCTTAATTGAAGCACACCACACGCAAATACAATTGCTTTTATCGCATTTAGTTACCCCAAAACCTATAGACACGATGTATTTACCTGCATAAATCATGCCAAATTTTGCCCCGGCATCGTCCCGCCGGGATAATAACACAGCCAATATGTATCCCTATAATTGCTATAAAATTTTTAAATTTTTAGAGTTTTTTTGGGGTATTTTTTAAACTTTGGCTCATAGCGCAGTAGAATACCGCAGCTCTGACAAAATGCATAACATCATAGTTTTAGCTCCAGCGGAATTTGCATGGTGGTCTCCATTTTTCGCTACGAAGCCTCTATCTTGAGATATGCCTCGTGAAATATAGATACATACCCGAATGGCCAAAGCTGGAATATATGTGACCTTTGACACCTTTGTAGCCCATTTTGATCCGGAAAACATGGTCTGCGCGTTTAGCGTCTAATGAAAGGGTGCAGACTCAATTTGTGATCAAATAAAAAGTTTGTGAAGATGCAACCTTCCGGTGATAAGTTATCAACTCCACGAATAGACTAAAAAGAATTTTTTTCGATTTTTGTCACTAGCAATGCTAGGTTGAAACTCCGCTTCAATGAATGTTGGTGTGAAAGTAATACTAATAATACCAGCAAACAATGCAATTAATATGTTTCCAATATCGCTTAAATGCTCGGTGGTTATACAAGGCACAATGTCCTGAATTTTCCCACGTACCACTTATTCATTTTCAGGATCCGGCTCTCTGAGTTCTGAAGCCAAAAATGAGAAGATGCAGAAGATGCTTTCGTCCGTAATATATGTATTAAGGCTGTTCAAAACTAAATACGTACTCCATTGTCCCAAAAATGTTTAGATACATCTTTATAGTACATAAAACATTGATTATTATAAACAGGGATCAAGAAACTATAGTCACCGAGTACAAAAACCATCCTATTGGATTCGGATAGCAAGGCAGTGGCAAGTCTCAAACGAGTCCCCGAAAATCATTTCGTTATCTTTTTTTTAGTTCCTTTCGATATACCTACTCATGGGTTTTTGGTTCAGCTCGAAAATTGTCATGGTTGAACTGATTTCACTGCTGGAGGTGTTATAAATATTGGCTGTGCCAAGGGATTAAACAAAACATGAAGTAGCTCTTGGGTGGCGTGGACTGCTGTTCAAACTGTTGGCTGCTTAATTTTTCCTTAAGATATTTTTTTAGATTCGTGAGCGAGCGAAGGAAGTAATTGACGGCGTTCAGGTTACATTGCGACTTTGGGATACATTTGGTGACCACAATACTGATCGGAGATTTTCATACGGAAGGTATTAGTTTATTTACTTACTTAATAGTGGGATCAAGTGAAACAGAGTTCAACGCTATGGTATTTAGAACATGTTTTGGTTTTGCATTAAAAAACAATAAATGCTTTTATGTGAATAATAAGATTTTATTATGAATGTTACATAGCATTAATATTAATAGATTCTGAACAGTAAACGCTTGGGTTTATCTGTATTTGTCAGTTTTGCCTGACTAGGGCTATGTGCATTAGAAAGCAAAGTGAAATAGTGATGACTTTGCAATTGTGGCAAGAGTGGGTACTTTTTAGTGATCGATAACAAAAAAATTATTCGATCTATATCCATTAAAATACGTGTTAATTATAAGACCAGTTAGATCCTTTATCTTTCCCTCTTTACGTTTGTAGAGCTTCTGATACCCTTAGATGAATTCTATAGTTTGCATATAACAGTCATGGACTATTCAATTATTTGATAACATTTGGTGTAGGATTTTCCGAGAAGTGAAGTATTAAGACAAACAAAGCATGCTTTTACGTAGTAATCCTAGTCTATATTCTCTGAAACTTCAAAGTTGGCTGCGTTCAATATAACGCTTCAAATTAGGGAACAGTCGACAACTATTACATTATACTTCCCACATGCTTGAGAACTCGATTCGCGAAAGTTTTTGTCGCATCTTCCCTTCAAGCAGTAAATAGATATTTCGGTAACTTGGCTGCAAAAATATTAAAAATTGGCATGCTTTTGACATAGAACACTTTGTTTCGGACCCTATTTTCATGAAAATTACCAATGCTGATTCACAAATCCATGAATCTGTTTAGAGATCTCTATAAATCCTATGGGGCGGAGGACCAATGCTGATTCACAAATCCATGAATCTGTTTAGAGATCTCTATAAATCCTATGGGGCGGAGGACCAATGCTGATTCACAAATCCATGAATCTGTTTAGAGATCTCTATAAATCCTATGGGGCGGAGGACCAATGCTGATTCACAAATCCATGAATCTGTTTAGAGATCTCTATAAATCCTATGGGGCGGAGGACCAATGCTGATTCACAAATCCATGAATCTGTTTAGAGATCTCTATAAATCCTATGGGGCGGAGGACCAATGCTGATTCACAAATCCATGAATATGTTTAGAGATCTCAATAAATCCTATGGGGCGGAGGACCAATGCTGATTCACAAATCCATGAATCTGTTTAGAGATCTCTATAAATCCTATGGGACGGAGGACCAATGCTGATTCACAAATCCATGAATCTGTTTAGAGATCTCTATAAATCCTATGGGGCGGAGGACCAATGCTGATTCACAAATCCATGAATCTGTTTAGAGATCTCTATAAATCCTATGGGGCGGAGGACCAATGCTGATTCACAAATCCATGAATCTGTTTAGAGATCTCTATAAATCCTATGGGGCGGAGGACCAATGCTGATTCACAAATCCATGAATATGTTTAGAGATCTCAATAAATCCTATGGGGCGGAGGACCAATGCTGATTCACAAATCCATGAATATGTTTAGAGATCTCAATAAATCCTATGAGGCGGAGGACCAATGCTGATTCACAAATCCATGAATCTGCTTAGAGATCTCTATAAATCCTATGGGGCGGAGGACCAATGCTGATTCACAAATCCATGAATCTGTTTAGAGATCTCTATAAATCCTATGGGGCGGAGGACCAATGCTGATTCACAAATCCATGAATCTGTTTAGAGATCTCTATAAATCCTATGGGGCGGAGGACCAATGCTGATTCACAAATCCATGAATCTGTTTAGAGATCTCTATAAATCCTATGGGGCGGAGGACCAATGCTGATTCACAAATCCATGAATCTGTTTAGAGATCTCTATAAATCCTATGGGGCGGAGGACCAATGCTGATTCACAAATCCATGAATATGTTTAGAGATCTCAATAAATCCTATGGGGCGGAGGACCAATGCTGATTCACAAATCCGTGAATCTGTTTAGAGATCTCTATAAATCCTATGGGGCGGAGGACCAATGCTGATTCACAAATCCATGAATCTGTTTAGAGATCTCCATAAATCCTATGGGGCGGAGGACCAATGCTGATTCACAAATCCATGAATCTGTTTAGAGATCTCTATAAATCCTATGGGGCGGAGGACCAATGCTGATTCACAAATCCATGAATCTGTTTAGAGATCTCTATAAATCCTATGGGGCGGAGGACCAATGCTGATTCACAAATCCATGAATATGTTTAGAGATCTCAATAATTCCTATGGGGCGGAGGACCAATGCTGATTCACAAATCCATGAATGTGTTTAGAGATCTCTATAAATCCTATGGGGCGGAGGACCAATGCTGATTCACAAATCCATGAATCTGTTTAGAGATCTCTATAAATCCTATGGGGCGGAGGACCAATGCTGATTCACAAATCCATGAATATGTTTATAGATCTCAATAAATCCTATGGGGCGGAGGACCAATGCTGATTCACAAATCCATGAATCTGTTTAGAGATCTCTATAAATCCTATGGGGCGGAGGACCAATGCTGATTCACAAATCCATGAATCTGTTTAGAGATCTCTATAAATCCTATGGGGCGGAGGACCAATGCTGATTCACAAATCCATGAATCTGTTTAGAGATCTCTATAAATCCTATGGGGCGGAATGTGATTATCCGACTGAGGGCTTGCTGATCCTCCACCGGGATGCAGCATGAAGCTATTGAGGCTCGTTGCGCGGAAAATCTGGGCAAAAATTGGCATTCTGGCGCATCTTGCTTGAATGTCATATTTTGCTAACGATTTCAAAATGGCAGATGTCAGTTTACAACTTGGAAGAGCATAAGGATATATGCCCAACTTAGAGTTCAGTGATTAAAGGCATCAAATCCTTTTTGACCATTTAATGTCTGGTATAGATATTTAGAGCAAACTTAACAATAATGCTTTTGATAGCTTTGAAGGCGCTGAAAAAGTAGCAGTAACTGCTTCCCGCATTAATATTTCAGAATTTGAAATCTTAAAATATGAGGATGGCTGAAGTTTCTAAAACAAAAGATACTTTAATACAATTTTTCTCTATTAGTTCAATAATGTGTATCTTTTGGACCCAGTGGATCAATCGGTAGAGTGTTGGATTGTCCATCGTTGGTCGGTAAATTAAGTAGCATATGTGTGAAAATGACCAATTGAGAGGACAATACTTACTGCTCCAGTTAACAATTTGGATCTTGTACGTGCCGAAAAAATTCAAGAAACAGAGATCGCCATGGCGTACTCTCTACAGCGGGCATTTTTATTTTCATTTCATTTCTATGTTTGCCTTTAGAAAGACGTTTAAAAGATTTTAGTGAAGTGATTGATTTCAAGACAAATCGTTGACAATGTTAGCCATTCCACTTAAAACTCAAACTTCACTAAACGACATCTTTTCTGTAAAGATTTCATTCAGTAAATATTCGTTAAACACGGACGGTAAGAACATTTTTGGAAAGTTCTGAAATGTATCTATCGTAACGTATAAAAAATAAAAACTTTGCAATAACGGCAATCCGGATTTGATTTTATACATAAAAGTGAAATTTAAAACAATATTTTTAGGATTTTTCCAAAACCGTTTTTCTATTGCCGTTCTTGTTAGCAGATATTTACCGAAATATCGATCGATACCCTAATGATCGTATCTTCAAGCCATATGTACCGCCCTTGAAGGTTCCGCACCCCGCGCTCCGGAATACTTTAGCAAAAATTATAGTAAAATTGGCTCATGGGCATCCCTTTCTCTATATACTAAGCCTAAGTCTTAGTCTAAACTTGAGCTAAAGTCCCTATATGAGCCATGTACCAAGCCTAAGCCTAACTCGGGGCTGCCGCAACCCCTCTCTCTAAGAATTTGTTTTTTCTAACGTTATAATGTCCGACCCCTGAAGTTGACATGGTCCACCTGGTAAAAATGAATGATAGAGGTCCTCGGAAGGGGAGTCTCCCCCATCCCGAACACTTCCCCCTTGAAACCCACCGTTCAACCCCCCTCTTCTAAGGCGACAGACATTCGACACCTATCACCGAAATTTGAGTTGAATGTTATTTCCGTTTTTTTACTGTTTCCTTTTAATATTTCGTTTTAGATCCGACGTCGTTTTGCTGTGTTTTTCGATAGCAAATCCGCGTTCGCTGGAGCACGTGCGTTCAGTTTGGCATCCCGAAATCCGTCGCGCTTGTCCGAATGCTCCAATCCTTTTAGTCGGCTGCAAAAACGATCTGCGCTTTTTGGCATTTCAACGTGATTTTCAACAAATGCTATCGCTTCGAAAGCCGTTCGTCAAGTGAGCAGTCTATATTTTGGTTTTTCTCAGCTTTATTTATATACTTAAAAAATTTCATATTTTGATACTACGTATATAATGTGTGTAATGTGCAAATTTTGTATGTGCTAGCTTGGGATTTACCAAATGTGTGTTTAATTGACGAGATATGCGTCAAATATCGGGATCTCACGTCCACGGTTTCAGGCAGATCGGTAGGCAGATAGATATCATTGGTGGGCGAAGTTTCTGAGTAAAATTTACCACCGCTCCCGCACGCCGCAGCCGAGTTTTGCTAAAGTCGGCAAACGTTGTGGAGATAGTTTCGAGAAAATGGACACATATTGGTAAAATTGAGAAAATTTTTTGCAAAATTTGGGGACATTTGCCGAAAATTAGAGAATTGGAGAAAAATGGGCACGTACTGGTAAATTTGAGAAAATTTTATCAAAATTTGGGGACATTTGCCGAAAATTAGAGAATTGGAGAAAATTTTTGGAACAATTCGGAGTTTTAAACAATTATGAGATTCTATACCATGCCCAACAACATTTACTGGTTCAAGAAATCCTTCCTTCCGCCGGAACCATCTACCACTTGAGCCAACAGACCTTGGACACTTATGAAAAATATATAATATACATGTATATTATATATGAAGAATTTTAATATGTAATATTCAATGTATATCAACTGTTCAATGATCCTTCACATTTTATATAATGTATTTTTAAATAGAATTAAAAAATATTTTTTGATCAGTACTAAATTCGTACTGAACAAAAGATTAAATCGGAATCGGTGAGAAATCCTCGGATACTCGCTTACACAAACGTCTTGGTCGTCCGCTTATCTTTCCAATAAATGCACAGGAAATGCTTATGCTTAATATATTTAGCATTGCCTTATATACTTAGTAACAATCTAGCATACTAACTGTGATTAGTTTGTAGGATAACTATGCTTATTGTAAACTTTTAGAAAACTTTGACAGTTAACGTTAAGCTTTATTAGCGATAACAGTTAAGCATATTTATGCTATTTTAATCTATGTAGCAACATCAAAGCTAAAAATCTACTTCCTATTTAGCAATATTATGCTTAAACTTTAAGATTTTAAGTTTAATTCAGTTTTATTTTAAATTTATTAGGTCTTAATTTAGCATAATTATGCTGAATAGTTTGCATAGTTATACTAAAAAGTAGCATAAGTTCTTACTTATTGTTTAGCAAAGCTTAAGAACTGAAGGATATTTAGTATACTAAAAGTAGCATAATATTGATAAATATTTATCATAAGCATTGTGAGTGAAATGCAGGACACATTGTCATGAAATCTGATGTATATCAACATTAACTTATAGATATATTAATTATTTCCGGTGTGTTTGCCCTAAATAGTACCAAAAATTAATTCTATAAAATTCAGATTTAATCCCTGCAGTTTTGCAAACCTAAAGGTGGACATATTCAAAACTTAATATAGAAAATCAATTTGCGATAACGGTTTCTCTTGGATGTGTCGAAGGCTGTGAGTCGGTAAGGTATTAAGTATCTCATGCATTTTCATAAAACAACTTATTGGGAAGCATTGGTGGAATAATGCAATGTTTCAGACAAGCCCGATTTTTGTTATGATCGCTTGGAACTCGGTTGTAGTCAACCTGCTAAGCTGTCATATTTACTCTCCATTTCTCTTTTAGATCTATTACCTATGGCCGTGCATGCTTAAGGTCAGAGGGGGTCGGCCTTCAGTCTCGGAGGGGAAGAGTCAGCCGGCACGCGAGGGTGTGTGAAATTTTTTTAAAGTTTATAATTTTTCCCATGTTTGCTCAGTTTTTCCCATTTTTGCTTATTTTGCCCTGTCTTTTGGTAAAATCTTTAATGTTCCCTAATTTTTACCAGCTTGCGGCTATTTTACGTAATTTCCCTATTTTTGCCCAAATGTTATGAAATTTTACGGCGCCAGGAGGAGGGCAGCAGTGGCGGCTCCGGTGCGCGGCCGGGGTTGGCCCACCTGCAAGGGGAAACGGCATTTCACGCGACGGGAGAGTCCGACGCTCAGAAGGTAATCCCCATAGCCTTATGACCATGTATGGCCTATGACGGTATTATCTATCGAAGAACTACTCTTACGAGTAAATACAGCAGCACAATCTTGTATTTTAAGGCCAAATATATCGATTCTACAAACTACAACTTGAAAATATTAGGTAAAAATATTGACTAATTTCTCCCAGTACATGCGGAATGCCTTATGCCTTATGCCTTCCGTGACTCCACTATTTTTAAAATAAATATATAATATTAAATTAATAAATTAATAATATTAAATTCCTGTTCTTAGGCCAAAATCATTTGAAATTTTACTGCCATCATATATAACTCAGTGCTAATTTAGCTCAGCTTTCGGCATTGCATTTAAAAACAGACAGCACATATTTATATAATATTAATATTGTGCGCACAGTTCCTTACATAGTGTAATAGTATATTCAAAGCCTTAATATTGAGAAAAAAGAGTAAAATTCTTGTTTAGACTTTTCGTTTTTGAGGTAATACATTAGTATACATTTCACAAAATTAACTAGTAAATTCCGGAGTTTATCATTAAATTGTCGATATTTTATACAACGAACGTATCAACTAGATGCTACGCTTAGATCACTGACTTTGTCATCATCGTTATGGTTCTGTATTGCTAGCGGAACTTGGTTTGAATATTAAAAAAGCGGAAACCTGATAAAATCAATAGTTTATGCGCCACAACGAACGGCATTGGCTATGAAAATTTTCGAACACATTTGTTATTAGTTTCTTTCTCCGTGACTAGGCCCAACAAAAAATAGTATAACAGTAGACAGCAGTCATGTACAAAGATCCACAGAACATAAAGATCAGAGATGTTTAATACAAGTCTTATGTGTTTAGAGGTTAAAAACGATTGACACCAATCACGCTGTCATAACTGCTAGCATCTTATGAAGCCATCTGGCGGTGGTTATAATTCGACTTTTTCATTAGTCAAACCGTAAATATATATTTCAGTTTGTAAGTTTTTATTAAGCCGAAATTCGATAACACAGAGTTTATTTTTTTTAAAAACCCTCAATTTTACCTGGAAAAGTTTTGAATTGACGGGTAATTTTAAATGTTTGTGTTGTAGTTAAGCTCCCTAATTTCGTTGTAAAAACTGACAACGCCGCGTTAGGATGACTTAATATATCAAATTCACAATATCAACACAGATCGCAGCTGACGTTAAACAGTATTTCTTATGTTTTGGCCTAAATTTGGATAAATATACCGATTGGCTTCGTAAACGCTGTGAAAACACGAGCCTAATTATTTCCGGCGCTACAAACTTGCGCAACCCATGGTAAGATCAAAATCTGGGATCTTTACAGATAGTTAAACTTTTCTCTAAGGTGAAAAATGATTAAATAATTATTACGCATATGTCTACTGTTGGTTTCACAAATATCTATTATAAAATCTGAGCCAAAATAGATCACACCATTCACGGATGTGTACATGCATTTCACCTAATATCCCATGCAACTTTTAGGCGAATTGATGCATTTATTATCGTGTCAGCAATCTCTGTTTACCGCCTGCTTATATACAGTGCCATAACTCCATCAAAATTATGGCCCAATTGATGCGGTCGCTGCCTATATACGTTCGTAGAATGCTTTGGTTAATTTTGAATCAAATTACCAGTCTTCAACTTCATAATGCTTCGAGAACAAGGCCTATTTCAGTGTTGTTACTGTTATACAGTTATTTAATACAGAAGGCGAAAATTTTAAGCACAATATGTTCGGAAACTTAACAGCTATGTCTGATTTGTCCAAAGGTTGTTTCGAATTCTTTGGTACAGAAGACTATCCTGATGGTGTGATTTTTAACATTGGGAGTAACGTTTGTTTTTTCAAGCATATTTGCACTAATCAGAGCATAATTTTAAAATGGGTTATTGTTTATAATAAAGGCGGCTGTCGCGTCCTGGTCTGGTCGGGTCTGGCCATTGACCTGAGTCCTGTCGCCGGGTTAAATTTGAGCCCAATAATGAAGCCACATATTATTTCTATCGGCGTGCAGTATACAACTTTGGACAATTCCAGAGTAAATTTCCTTGGATTCAGCTGTGATCATTGGTAATACTTGTGTAATACATATTCTATAGGTACAAGTACAGCGCAAAATATACTTGAACGCGAACCACATATTTTTAAATATCTTTTAGTGTTTTCATTCCGGATATTTTGTGCTAGACACATAGAATAGGTAGCCTAAAAGACTGCAGTCTGGTCGGGTCGGGCTTTGAATCATCGAGTTTTCAGAAAATTTAGACCCGATGCGGTCTCTAGTTTGTAATATGATTAAAAGTCAGTTAATTGCTATAATTTTGCACCGAAACAATAGGCTAAACAAATATTTAGCCTTATATACGCGACTGTTCCTACATGATTGTGTTACGTTGAATATTGTGGGAGTAAACTAGCGCTTTTATGAGTTGAAGCTTTATCTGAATTTTCTAGACCCGTTTCTCCGGAGGATATAATCTTTCCGGAAGCCGGTCGAACCGTCGCCAAAGATATTGGCGCAGTGTACTACGAGACGTCGATTTACAACTTGTTCGGAGTCGACGACGTTTTTCGAAACATTGTTCGCGCAGCTCTTTGTCGTCGCCGTGAATCACGCTTTTGGATGAGCAATCTCGGCTCGGTTCGGTTACCTAGCCTTCAGGCGCCTTCGTTACCACCGCAGCCCGAAGTACCAGTGCTGGCTGAGTATGGACACGGTAACCTGCAGTCGGATTTGATGGAATTTATATCCTGCCTGCAATCGTCAGCTTATAGCAGTCACACGAGCTCAGAAATAGATAACACTTATTTCGATATTGTTCTGCAAACGTCATCTGCGGACAAAAAAGCTTACCGGTTGGAGAATGAAGGTACAAAAATATGGCAAAAATTCGCGGAGAGTAGTTGTAATGGTCGATTTATGGCTCACCGATTATTCTTAGCATCCAGTTCGCCACAGTTGTATCGACTGCTTGTTTGCGACAAGCCAGATTGTCACAAATGTATTCGTCAAACGGAAACATCCAACAATTGTTTATCTCATATGAGCGGCGAAGCTACGACATGTATGTCTAAGTCCAGTCGTTGCTGTAGTGCTGGTACATTATTGACGGGCGTTGACCAAGACGAAAACTGCCATCCAGACACAACACCATTGATCAATGTCGATGAAAATATTGAACTACTAATCGAGCCTCCCCCGCCTTTAACACTACCACCACCGCAGGCGACCACTGTCGTTGCCGGTAGTCATTCGACAGTTAGCAGTACGAAAGACGATAAAACCCCAACGACAAACGGTATAGCAAGACAACGGAGAAAGTGTAAAGTTGGAAATCTGGACGTCGATTCAGAGAATCAGCCACCGGTACCCGCGTCAGACGATTTTACAATAATTGAAGTCTGTACGTCTTTAACAACGAATGGTGCAACAGCAACTATGTCAAGTACGAATGCTTCGGATGGCAATTGCTACGATTGCTTGTGTAACTTCTTGACGAATCTAGCCGGAGGTTCATCGGTGAATAAAGGTGAGTTTAACGTTGTTTTTGTTCTAACGGGTAGGCCTGAGGGAAGAAACGTTTGAATGTTCATATATGGGAGTTTAACAACTTTATTTTAACGGCGTAAACGGCGGAAGTAACAATGACTCTCTTAAGGTAGCCAAATGCCTCATCATCTAATTTAGTGACGTGCATCAATAGATTAACGAGATTCCTACTGTACCTATTTACTATGTAGCGAAACCACAGCGGTGGGAACGGGCACGGAGAAATTGGCTGGGAAAGAAGACTCTGGAGTTTTATAAATACCGGCGTTATATATTTACCAGACAGTGGTAACACAAACCGTATACAGGTGGAATCGTGTGATGAGCAGAGTCAGGTAATCTGGTAAGTAGCACAAACAACTGATACCGACAAACGAAATATTTTACAGCAAGAATTCGAACAACTTTATATATTGTTGAATATTTTTCCATCAAGAGTTCTCTGTAGCATTCACGGCCAAAACATCTGAAAAAAAATTAATTCAGCCAAGGAATACAGCCTAAAATTTTGTTTACTACAACGATTTTAAAAACACGATCAGCTTTGAACACAAATATCGTATGGATTTGTAAAAATATTCTCTGCTAACCAGTGCAGGATACCGAAAAATTTATACTTGATTACAAATCTAGCCTTAATTCAAAATTTGGAACATTCTGGATCGTACAGTATTGTCACAAAAACTCTAAATATTGAACAGCACATCACCTTATAGAAGAACAATTATGACGGCTATTATATCCACATTTTATGAATTGCTTGAATTAAGGAATGTTGTAAAATATTGTTACATCCGAAAAAATGTATGATCGCTTTGGCCAACAAAATCTCAACTTCCGCGAAAATTAGACTATAATTTTAGAATCATTAAATCATTTTAAAAATCCAAAATAAGTAAAAGCTAAACTGAATGCATTACGAGATAATGAAGCCTAGTTATATAACCAACACCTACTTTTTTACCGCCGCAAGATATAATTCGGAAACTGGTGTAAATTAGTTTACACCATGGATGTCGTAGCTTCAGTTTGGACATAGCCAAAAGTAGTAAAATGCGCAACTAGGGGACCATTAAAGTTTTGCTGCGAAATAGCAATATAGGTATTTTGTGTATTGTCTTGTATCAAGGCACTGAACGACCAATAGCGGTTGAGAATTAATAGAAATATTTGACGTTTCGTTATTATAATTGTGCCTATTCTTGACAATTTCAGACAATGACCATATTGACTCGCCTGCGTACAGCACCGAGCAACGATATAGCGGGCCCCATCCACCACCATATACCTTGTGCCATGCGAACTGTCACTATCAACCTCTGTACTACAATTCGCTGCATGCGATGGGTCAGCAGCACAATAAGGCAGGACCAGATACAGTTGCTGGATGGACCTATGAGCCAACAAAAGATACTCTACGTCAGACCAACTCGGCAACAAGCCGCGGTCATAGTCGAAACCATAGTTCCACAAGCCATCATTCCCATCTTCAGCCAACAAATTCCGCTGCGAACCACGACTGCTCAGGCGCTATCGTGGTTCCGTCTAATGTGCCAGGAGCCTCTAATGGCGTCCGCGCTCCGTTGCTACCTTCAAACTCGACAAATTCAAATCATAGCAGTGGAAAAGACTTGAATAATCTGAATTCAGCCACGAACAACTCCAATCACCACCACAGCAACAACTCATGTAGCTTGCCTCGTACCCTATCGAAAAGAGCTCTCCGAGCGATGGCTTGCAGTAAATCGATGATTCCGTGTAGTGACTCGGGACATTCCCTTGCATCTTGTCTCGGAGGATCGTCGAGTAAGAATTGCGGTAACGCTGAGAAAGACAAAACGTGCTTTCAAATTGGCAGCAATAGTCGTTCGACAAGCGGAGATGTGTTCGCGACAACGACGGCGGCATTCCAACCGGTTCCGTCCGTACTTCACCCAAAAATCCAATGGGACCCTCATGAACGAGCCGGTATACGTCCTATCGAGGACATTTGTTACTGTTGCTGCGCGGAGTCTGCCGACAGCAGTGACTGGAAGTACTGCGCCGGCCATGGTGGCCTTATTACAATTACGTTTCAGCCTTGGGTTACGCCGGCAGCACTCAACTGCCTAGTTCATTTTATCTATTCAGGAACACTCCAGTTGCCAATGGAAGCGGAATTAATACAATTGGTTAGAAACTTTTTTTCATCTCCTTTGGTGACAGTGAGAACTACGATTTGATTTGTACAGCGACACTATAAAATTATATATAAATTATATTTCTCATTTTAAATGGACTTTTATGTTTCCTCGATTTTCATCGGCAATATTTGATTACACTTTTATAAACAAAAGTGCTTTTAATTTTACCTATGAGAATTTGATTTCACTCGATTTGATTTCGCTTACAACAATTTGAGACCAAACTTAAATTGCCTTTGGTTCTCGTTTAAAAAGCCAAAAAGCGTCTGTTTTAATTTCGCTTACAAAAACTTGAGACAAAACTGAAATCGCCTTTGGTTCTCGTTTAAAAAGCCAAAAAGCGTCCGTTTTAATTTCGTTTACAAAAACTTGAGACAAAACTGAAATCACCTTTGGTTCTGGTTTAAAAAGCCGAAAAGTGTTCGTTTCAATTTCACTTACAAAAACTTGAGACAAAACTGAAATCGCCTTTGGTTTTCGTTTAAAAAACCAAAAAGCGTCCGTTTAAAATTCGCTTACAAAAACTTGAGACAAAACTGAAATCTCCTTTGGTTCTCGTTTAAAAAGCCAAAAAGCAACCGTTTTAATTTCGCTTACAAAAACTTGATACGAAATAGGCTTATTTTGAATTTCTAAAATGTATTTTGAACATTTTGAAGCGACTAGTTTCGTTTTTTTGTTCAAAATGGCACTTTAAAATCAGTTTCACATTAAACATTTAAGCAAGTTCCAAATATCAATGATCTAGCCAGTGATTCTAAATTCGTATCGTTGTTAGTATAACGTAGGAACTCGACTTGAATCCATATCAGTTAGCCCTTTCATGGCGGAATTAATTTGTGACCCAGGCAATGTTGGTCAAAATCACGCCAGCGCTAGGGATCGAATCCGCGACGTTAGTGGAAAGTTGCGTACGCAGAACACTGCGCTATCTGGTAACCGTTGCTCGGTTCCTTAAGGAACCTCACAGCGCGAGCGAATAACAAAGCACGTGCAAACGCGCAGCATACGACAAAACTCAGTAAACACAACGACTCGCAATGTGCGTTAGGTCCATTTGGACCCACGGGACAGGAAGAAACTAAGTGAAATCAAATCGAGTGAAATCAAATTCTCATAGGTAAAATTAAAAGCACTTTTGTTTATAAAAGTGTAATCAAATATTGCCGATGAAAATCGAGGAAACATAAAAGTCCATTTAAAATGAGAAATATAATTTATATATAATTTTATAGTGTCGCTGTACAAATCAAATCGTAGTTCTCACTGTCACCAAAGGAGATGAAAAAAAGTTTCTAACCAATTGTATTAATTCGCTTCCATTGGTGGAAATGTTCTGATGAGATGAAATGGTTTTGGGCGGTTGGTTGTTCCGGCATTAACCCAAGGCTGAAACGTAATTCATAAGGCCACCATGGCCGGCGCAGTACTTTCGCAGTACTGTCGGCAGACTACGCAACAGTAACAAATGTCCTCGATAGGACGTATCCCCGCTCGTTCATGAGGTCCCATTGGATTTTTGGGTACGAGACAGAACCGTTGGAATGCCGCCGTCACTGTAGCGGAGCGCATCTCCGCTTGTCGATTATTTGTGCCATTGAAAGCATTTTGTTATTTTCTGCGCGTTACCGCAATTCTTACTCGACGATCCTACGACGAGTGCAAGGAATGTCCATCCACTTACACAGAAATCCATCGATTTACTGCAAGCCATCCACTCAGAAAGTCTTTTCGATCGTACAGAGGCAAGCTACATGGGTTGCTTACTGTGGTGGTGAGATAGAAGTATTTCGTGGCTGGAAATTCAGATTATTCAGAGTCTTTCACTGCTACGTAATTTGAATTTGTCGACTTTGGTCACGACGGAGCGCGGACGCTGAGGGCTCATCCGACACGTCCAACGGAACACGATGCTGAGGCAGTCGTGGTTCGCACGGGAATTGTTGGCTGAATAGTGATGGGTATGGACCCATCGTTTTCGACTATGACCGCGGCTTGTTGCCGATTTGACGTAGAATTCTTTTGTTGGCTCATAGTCCCATCCAGCAACTGTATACTGGTCCCTACCTTAGCTGGTGCTGCTGACCCATCGCATGCACAAATTAGTACAGAGGTTGATAGTGACAGTTCGCATGGCACAAGGTATATGGTGGTGGATGGGGCCCGCTATATCGTTCTGCTCGGTGCTGTACGCAGGTTTCATCAATATGGTCATTTGTATTCTGAAATTGTCAAGAATAGGCACAATTATAATGACGGAACGTCAAATATTTCTATTAAGAATCTCGACCGCTATTGTGGTTAATCCAAAAAAAAAAAAACAATACACAAAATACCTATATTGTATTTTTCGCACAAAACTTTAATGGTCCCTGCAGTTGCGCATTTTTATTACTTTTGGCTCTGTGTGTGTCCAAACTGAAAACTACGACATCCCCATCGTGACTTTGATTTACACCATTTCCGATATTTGCGGCGGTAAAAAGTAGGTGTTGGTTATATAACTAGGCTTAATTCCTCTCCATTAATCCGTCAGTTTAGCTTTTACTATTTTGGATTTTTCAGAATGATTTAATGATTCTAAAATTATAGTCTAGTTTTCCGCGGAAGTTGAGATTTTGTTGGCCAAAGTTCAATTCAGTACATTTTTCCCAGATGTTAACAATATTTTACAACATTCCCTTAATTCCGAGCGGATTCGTAAATGTGGATATTAATAGCCGTCATAATTGTTCTTCTATAAGGTAGATATGCTGTTCAATATGTTTAGAGTTTTTGTGACAATTCTGCTACGAATACCAGAATGGTCCAAATTTTGAATTAAGGCTAGATTATAATCAAGTATAAATTTTTCGGTATACTGCACTGGTTAGCAGAGAAAATATTTACAAATCCATACGATATTTGTGTTCAAAGCTGATCGTGTTTTTTAAAATCGTTGTAGTAAACAAAATTTTAGGCTGTATTCCTTGGCTGAATTAATTTTTTTTTTCAGATGTTTTGGCCGTGAATAGCTACAGAGACTCTTGATGGAAAAATATTCAACAATATATAGAGTTGTTTCAAATTCTTTTCCTGTAAAATATTTTTCGTTTGTCGGTATCCAGTTGTTTGTGCTACTTACCGGGTACCCTGACTCTGCTCATCACACGATTCCACCTGTATACGGTTTGTATTACAGTATATCATAAATATATAACACAGTATTTTATAAAACTCCAGAGTCTTCTTCCCCACCCAAATTTCTCCGTGCTTCCACATTGTGGTTTCGCTACATAAGTAAGAATAGGTCATGCAGAATTCTCGTTAATCTATTGATGGCTTCATCACTAATTAAATGATGAGGCATTTGGCTACCTTAAGAGAGTCCATTGTTTCTTGCCAGCCATTTCTACCGTTAAATAAAGTTGTTAAACTCCCATATATGAACGTTTCTCCTCAGGCCTACCAGTTAGAACAAAAACAACGTTAAACTCAGCCTTAGTATCACAATGAACCTCCACTGGCATCAAGAAGTTACCACACAATCATAATTGCATACAAAAAATTTATTTGAGCATCCCTCACTTGTTTTTGACATTACAGACTTCAATTATTGTAAAATAGTATAACACAGATTACAGTGGCTAATACTCTGAATCAACATCCCAGATTTCCAACTTACACTTTCTCGTTTGTATTTGTACCTTGTCGTTGGGGTTTTATAGTCTTTTCGTCTGCCTAATATTCGAATGACTACCGGCAACGACATGGGGTCGGTTGCGGTGGTGGTGTTAAAGGCGGGGGAGGCTCGATTAGGTAGTTCATTTGTTTTCATCAACCAATTTGATAGATGGGGTGTTGTGTCTGGATGGCAGTTTTCATTACTTAGTAGACACATTCATAACTACCAGCACTACAGCAACGACTGGACTTGACGTACAGTACTCGCCGCTCATATAGAGATAAACAATTGTTGGATGTTTCCATTTTGGCGCGATCGTTGTGACAATTATAACTATCGCAAACAGTCGATACAACTGTGGCGGACTCAAATATAATAATAACCCCGTAAATCGACCATTACAACTCTCCGCAAATTTTTGCCATATTTTTGTACCTTCATTCTCCCAACGGTAACTTTGTCCGCAGATAACTGCCAGACGATACGAAATAAGTGTTATCTATTTCTGAGCTCCTCACTGTATAAGCTAACAATTTTTTTTTTTTTGTAAATTCCATCAATCCGACTATTTACATCCCTCCATCTAGCTAGCTAGATTCTTTCGCTCCGGTCGTAACAAACCCAGACTGAAGGTAGGGTAGCCCAAACCGAGCCAAAGATTGCTCATCAAAAACCGGGAAATTCGTCCACGGCGACGACGAAGAGGCTGCCCGCCGGACAATGTTTCCGAAAAACGTCGTCGACTCCGAACGAGTTGTAAATGCGAACGTCTCGTAGCGCGCTGCGCAATATACTTTTGGCGAGGACGGTTCGACCCGGCTTCCCGGAAAGATTATATCCTCCGGGAGAACGGGTCTGAGAACTCCAGATGAGACTTCGATTCGTCAAAACGTAGGCTCCCACAATATTCAACGTAACACAATCAAGTGTAGGAAGCATCGTATAAGGCTAAATATTTGTTTAGCCTGTTCGGTGCAAAATTTATCACCTAACTGACTTTTAGATCATATTACAAACTCAAGAGCCGCATCGGTCTTAATTTTTCTGAAAACTCAAAATGATCTCCGACCGACCCGACCAGACTGCAGTCTAGGCTACCGTATTTCTATGTGTCTAGCACAAAATATCCGGAATGAGAAATAAAAATATTTAAAAATATGTGGTTCGCGTTCATACACTGTACTTGTACCTATAGAATATGTATTACACAAGTATTACCAATGATCACAGCTAAATACCAAGAGGAGCGCTCTGGAATTGTCCAAAGTTGTATACTGCACGCCGATAAAAATAATATGTGGCTTCATTATTGGGCTCAACGAGCCCGGCGACCGGACTCAGGTCAATGGCCCAACCCGACCAGACCAGACGCGACACACCTTAGTTATAAACAATAACCATTTTTTAAAATTATGCTCTAGTAAGTGCAAATATGCTTGAAACACTCCAAATGTAAAAAATCACACCATCAGGATAGTCTTCTGTTCCAAAATTCAAAACAACCTTTGGACAAATCAGACATAGCTGTTTAATTTTCAAACATATTGTGCTTAAATTTTCGCCTTCTGTAATTAAATAATACTATAACAGTAACAACACTGAAATAGCCTTGTTTTGAAGCATTATAAAGTTGGAAATTTTTTTTGATCAAAATTAACCAAAGTCTCGAACGTATAGGCAGCGACCATAATACCAGGGCCTAATTTTTAGATGGAGCGCTTTTTTCGTCTATTTATTTTTCGCACGGTAGACAGAGATATGACACAATCATGAATGCATCATTCGCCTAAAAGTTGCATGGGATATTAGGTGAAATGCATGTACACATCCGTGAATAGTAAAATTATTTTGGCTCATTTTTTATAGATAGATATTTGTGAAACCGACACATGCGTAATAATTATTTAATCATTTTCACCTTTAGAGAAAGTTTAACTATCTGTAAAAATTGCAGTTTGAATTTTGATCTTACCATACGGGTTGCGCAAGTTTGTAGCGCCGGAAAACGGTAGGCTCCGCAGCGTTTACGAAGCCAATCGGTATATTTATCCAAATTTAGGCCAAAACATAAGAAAATACTGTTTAACGTCAGCTGCGAATTGTGTTGATATTGTGAATTTGATATATTAAGTCATACCTAACGCACATTATACATTTTTACAACAAATCCAAAAACTAGTTGCAACGGAACATTTTAAAATTCCGTCAAATTCAAAACTTTTCAGGTAAAATTGAGGGTTTTGAAATAAACTCTGTGTCTAAATTTTAAGACTTTGAATAAAAACTTACAAATTGAAACATGCTTGACTAATGGAAAATCTCGAATTCCTAGGCCCGCCCAGATGGCTTCATAAGTGTCCAGCAGTTATGACAGCGTGATTGGTGTCGAGAGGTTTAACCTCTAGAACACATAAGACTTGTATTAAACATCTCTGATCTTTATGTTCTGTAGATACTTGTACATAATTATATTATTGTTATACTATTTTTTTGTTCGGTGCCACAGAAAAAAATGAATATGTTCGAAAATTTTCATCAATGCCGGTTCGTTGTGGCGCATAAACTATTTGATTTTTATCAGGTTTCCCGCTTTTTTAATATTCAAACCAAGTTCCGCTAGCAATATACAGAACCGTAACAATGATGACAAATTCGGTGATCTAAGCGTAACAGTAACATATTCAGTTGTATAAATTTTGTGCGAACAATTTAATGAAGATAAACTGCCAGAATTTACTAGTTCGTTTCTGAAACGTATCCTAATGTATTACCTCAAAAACGAAAAGTCTAAACAAGAAATTTACTCTTTTTCTCAATATTAAGGCTTTTTAAATATACTATTACACTATGTAAGGAACTGTCGCACAATATTAATATTATATAAATATGGTGTCTGTTTAAATGCAATGCACTAATTTAATTAGGCACTAATATGATGGCAGTAAGAATTTCAAATAGTTTGGCCTAAGGAGGGAATTTGAGTGTATTAATTTATTAATTTAATATTATATATTTATTTTAAAAATAGTGGAGTCACGGAAGGCATAAGGCATAAGGCATTCCGCTGGGGAGGCAATA